>CAUHTR010006048.1:0-22436 GCA_959609185.1 Schmidtea polychroa
ATACACTCAAACTAAAATTTATTAACACATTCACATTCATCATCTCCACATTTCATAAAATTTTCAACAACATGATTTATACAATCGTTATATACACGCGGTTCAGTATCCGTAAATTCCTCCATAGGTTCATCAATTTCTTAATTTAGCTTAATTTCTTGAATAGTTCTAATAAATTTTTTAAAAGTTATCCTTAATTCTTTTATTGACTTTTTTATTTTTTTGTCAATTTTTCTATAGCGATAATTTACTATAGTAAATTATCGCTATATAGTTTTTTTAATTTTTTTAAAAATTTTTCTACACGCAACACGTGAATAATAAAACTACAATCCTTATTAGACAACATAAAAAAATATAGTATTATATAGTAGTTTATTACAATTTATTACTGCTATTGATAATTTGTTGTGGTTTCCCCAGTAAAAATAACATTTTTGATACATCAGCTTTTGCTATGTAATTTATATTTGAATGCATTTTAATGAAATAATTATAAAACTCAGATATATATATAGTTCTTTTTAAAAGGAGTTCATTTAAATTATCTATATAAACAATAATTATATAGTTTAAAATTAAAAATGGAATTAAGAAATGATGCAGTATACCAAATCGTTGGTCCGAGTGGTAGCGGGAAACATTATTTGTTTGTAAATTAATAAAATCAAATTTGTTCAAAAACAAAATTCAACAATATTTATTGGCATAGGGGTGCCGACGAAGACCATGGATTGATGCAATCAAGTTTCTGTCAGTCGAGAAACATGAAAATAGTAAAGGGCTTTGATAAAACCTGGTCAAGTCATTTGAAGAAAGATGATGTCATCATTATCGATGATTTGTACCAAGAAGCCAATAAAGAAATGGATTTTAATAATTTATTCACGAAGATCAGCAGACATGTTGGTGTAACAGTTATTTTCATACACAAAATCTATTTCATCAAGGTGGTGCACATCGAACACGTAATTTAAAATATTTAGTTATTTTCAAGAATCCTAGAGATGCAACTGTCATCGATTTTCTTGGAAGACAAGCATATCCTAATAACCGTAATTTTCTTATCAATGCATTTCAAGATGCTACGAAAATACCGCATGGGTATATATTTCTCGATTTCACACAATAATTTCCTGATGATATACGGGTAAAAACAGATATTTTCAACCCAAAAGGTGCCATGCTTTATAATCAAAGTTCAAAACAAAGTTTAAAACATATAAATTATGTTTTCAAAAACAGGGATATCTGGTAAAAAACAACCAAAAGTTCCACTAACAACTAGTTATACACCATCTAAAGAACTTATTACAGAAAGTTTTCCTGCAATGAATCTTATTTCGAAAAATCTTAAACCTAAACCTAAAAGTGAAACCAATAAGAAAATAAAAGTTGTTAAAAATCATCGGAGTTTCCCGTTTTTTAATACATTGTTAGAGGCACCAAGTATGAAAAGAAACAGTATTTTGCAATCATTCCCAAATTATGTTGTCGATGATTTACTTGATATTATAAAAATCGTCAACAAATGAGAAATATTATATAAAAACAACAAGGGTGATTTATCGGTGCA
Organism: Schmidtea polychroa; assembly: GCA_959609185.1. NCBI lineage: Eukaryota > Metazoa > Platyhelminthes > Tricladida > Dugesiidae > Schmidtea > Schmidtea polychroa. The sequence goes on from CAUHTR010006048.1 coordinate 1,577, forward strand.
TTGATACCTTTAGCAATATCATTATTAGGTGGAATAATAGGAAGTCCATCATAAAAAATGGGTGCTAATCCTTCATTACCCGACATTAAAGTTAATATTAAATCTTCTTGTTGTAATGGAGAAGATTTGGACGAACCCAGAAGACGAAGCCGGTTTCGGTGGAGTCGCAAAATTAAAGAAAAAAGTTCCGAATTCGAAGAAAGAAACTCAGAAGTGGTTATCAGACCAGCTCGCGTACAGTTTGAACAAACCAATGCAGAAACGATTCCCAACAAGAGCATATAAAACATATGGAATAAATGATTTATGGCAAATTGATTTGATGGAGATGATACCCTATTCGAAAATTAACAATCGGTATAAATATATTTTAACATGTCCAGTCGGTTTGCTCGAGCAATACCAGTCAAGGCAAAATCTGCAGATGAAATGTACAAAGCTGTTAATAGTTTATTTCAAAAAGGACATCCTAATAACTTGCAAACAGATTTAGGTAATATTATTATTATTATTATTATTATTATTATTATTTTTATTATTATTATTTTTATTATTATTATATAAGAATTATACAACAGTAAAGTCAAGCAAATCCTCAATAAATTGGAAATAAACCATTACTCGGTACATTCTCAATACAAAGCTGCCCATGTTGAAAGATTTAATCGAACATTGAGAGATAGATTAAAGAAATTATTTGTGCATCAAGGTAATAAAAAATGGGTATTGGTTTTACCAAAAATAATAACCAGTTATAATCATTCATCACATCGAGGAATGAATGAATTAAGGCCGATTGATATCACTTCAAAAACATCAGTGAGTTCTACAAAACCTGTTAAAATTACAAAACTTAAATATAAAGTCGGTGATCATGTTAGAATTAGTAAAATTAGTGCATCACCATTTATTAAAAATTTCGATACAAATTGGAGTGATGAAGTCTTTGTAATTTCAAACATAAATACTAGACAGAGTCCTGTAATGTATGTCATCAAAGACAATGATAATTATATTGTACAAGGGAAATTTTATGAGCAAGAATTACAAGTTATTCTTCCTCCAAAAGTATTTAGAATTCAAAAAATATTGGAAACCAAAAAGGTCGGCCAGGATAAACAATACTATGTCAAATGGCATGGATATCAAAACCCATCACGGATATCAGAAAACGACCTAGTAAAGTGAATTTTTATACTATTTTACCAAGCAATAGCTGATCATTAATTCATCCAGATAATCATGGTCAATAGGGTGGAGTGAAAATTTTTTTTTCTTAATATCTTGTTTGGATAGCTATAAAAACTTGGTAACACATGCAATTAGTAATGTGGCAAACAATTAGACAATTTAAAGCATATCTTGAGGTTCCACAATTGACCTAAAGTATAGGCATATTTCGATAAAAAAGCAATAATCTTTAAAAAAAACATTTTTTTATAAGTAACATATTTATGTTATGGTTTAACTTTTTAACAGTCTGTACATAACATTACAAGTAATAAGAACCATATCTGTGAAGGGAAACCACATGCAAACTGTCTAACATGTTTTTATAACTACAAATGATGTTGGGCTTTGGTGTCCAGTTTTGGCATTTTCGATCTCGATTCCAAGCGTGCTCTAATGAATCCGTCGCGTTTTTCTGGACCACACACCATTTCGGATGCTTCTGTCACTAGCTTGATATGTCTCTCTACTGCCTGGGTGTGACAAGGATAGCGGGCGAAATCCAGTCTTGGCGTTTCTTCTTCCCGGATCATGGTTAACAAAGTATCTTCGTCAATGTCCACTACGATTGGAGGCTCTGTGATCGGAGTTTTCTGCCAATCGATCATGTCTATGTAGCTAGTAGCTTCAAAGTTGATTACTGGCACGCAGAAAGATCTAACTGAAGTCGTACGTTTCTGCTTTCTGGATTTCAGTATGCGTCGCAGAGCTAACTCGCGTATATCTGATCTTTCATCGGTAAGCATCGCAAGCAACAGATTTTCTGGATGACTAAAGAATGCGTTGCGTTGAATTACCGGGTCAACAACTTTCTTCAGCTCGTCTGTGAGGTAGCGTGATTTCAGTATCGTACTGTGGACATGTCGAGCGCCGTCTTTACACGAAGGGGTATTCTTTATTTCAAACCATGCAGGTGCATAAACTGTTACGATGAAGGTAGCAAGCGTCTTTAGTTCATCCGACGGGCTTCTTGTGGCAACATACAGACGTAGTATGCGATTAGCCGTGGTTAACCATCTCGAATGGTTGATAAGACCAGGATTGCGAAGTGAATGGTCGACAGGACAAATACCAACACTTACAGCAGTACACAAATCGAACAGGTATTTCTGATCTGTACTTAAATCGTCGGAATTTGCACTTGACGGTAGAACACAGTTTATCGGCATGTAGTCAACGATGGGAAGCTTCTCACAATTCAACAATGACTTTCCAATGGGACCAGAAAATCCTTTTGGACCATTGGTAGGTCCATCAAGATACTGAAACAAATGTCTTAACGGTAATTCGTTTGCATGCAACTGACATACGAACCACTGTAGCGGTCTGTGTAACGTCACTTCAAGTAATCGAATGATGCCTCCTCGAATGCCCGTATTAGTGGCTGTCCCATCACAACCTATTGCTTTTATGCCACTCGTGTCAACATTTCTTTTATTCAAATATGCAATCAACTCAGCCGTGATAACTTTGCTTGACCCTGCAGTTGGTGTAATGTGACCGAAATATGTAGCTCCTGGTTCGGCTATAATCGATATATGTTCTTCAGTTATTATTTTCCGATGAAATTTACCATCGCATTCTTTAATTTGGGTCATTGTATTGTCTTTTCTGCCGTCAAAATATAACCCAGTGATTGTGTTACTGATATGTATGCAATATGTATGCAATAATCCGTCTGAATTGACTCTAGAAACAGGAAGTGCAGCGTGTGAATGCGTAGAAAAGTGAACTAATAATGATCTTTTAGTTAACAGTAAGTAACGATAACGTATTAGTGGAAGCAAAAAGTTGCCAATTCCTTGTAATGAAAAGAACACCGGATAGCAAATACATTATCGTTTTCTTATCAATGGTTACATTTTAAAGTTGGTTGTGGAACCTCAAGACATTATTTAAATTATTGTTTTTCTTTACAGAGTACTTCATTGGACCTCATAGCAAGTTTTTATAACTATCCAAAGTCTACTAAGTCAAAAAAATTTTTTTCGGTCATTTTCACTCCACCCTAATGGTCAATTACCAGAATCCGATTTCTTTAAATGGTGACAGGGAAGTTGCACTGCAAGATTTTACATTCATTTACAACACATTTCCATTTTATAGTCAAAGTAAGATTGATTCCAAAAAGAATGTTCTGAAAACATGTAGCGGTATATTTGTTATCAGTAATTATGATAAAACATATCATATTCCGAATCAAATATTAGATCCGCATTGCTATATGTTTTACAAGGATGGATTAAATATCAGTTGTGATTTTAAACCATTTACTATAACATTCGAAACTATTGAAGATGCCAAACGAATGGGTTGCAATAAGTTGAAAAATGATGTTATGGAAACAGAATACTTATTACATTTTGATCTATTTGAAACAAACAGTGTAATGAAAGAAGAAATTAAAAAATCAGTGTCGTATAATAATGAAGTTGAAGAATCATTCACATTTGCTGACGAATTATATATTGATAAACTTGATGAGTTACTTAAATATTTAAACTACAATTGTTCACACATATTTAAAAGTTTGGACATTGTGAATTCACTTTCAGTTTGAATGATGACATTTGCGAAGTTACATTTGATAAAAATTTGACAAATACACTTGGATTAGAGAAGCAACAATATCGGGAAAAATCGGCTGGTATAAGTAAACCAAGAATACTTGAACACCATCAACAAATATTCATATATACTAATATTATTGAGCCCATCATTTTTGGTGATTCCAGTGTTCCTCTTTTGAATTCGGTGTGGATTGGAAGATATGAACACGACGAAGTTGTCAATATAAATATAGATAATCCCATGTATTTACCAATTTCAAGCTCATGTATAAACAATATAGAAATAAATATTCGTGATGAAAGTGGAAACTTTATAAACTTTGCGAAAGATTCGAAAACTCATTTGACATTACATTTTCGTAAAGTAGATGGCTAATTCAGATATTATTAGTATGCCTAATTTTATTCTGGTAACATTTCAAAGTGAAACACAATATAATGGGTCTTATACTGCTTCTTGCTCAATTTTCAAAATCTTTGGTGTTACTCATTGACTTTGTCTAAAAATAATGATTATAGAGAAATATATATTCAAGATTTCGATAATGATAATTACTGTGCTACATATATGCAGAGTATTGTTAGAAATCTGTGTTATTTAGATAAAAACTTGAATTGTGGAATAACTCTTTAAGAATTTAAAACCAAATACCCATTTTTCACATTAGTTCTAGCTCTCGATTTCGATTTAAATCACAGTCAACTACCACAAAACGGTAATTTACGACTGGATATAAAGTTTGCAAAGGCCATTAGAGAACCGGTACATCTTGTAGTATATGGAGTATTTGAAAATGAAGTTCAAATTACTGCAAATAGAACCATGCTAGTATAAATGTATACAGAAATATAGGAAGTTGTCATGGAGTAAATTTTTTGATACTGTTTAATTTTATTAAAGTAGTTCTGTTCAGGTTAATCGAATTGGAAAACAAATATTAGGAAATGATAGGTGTTTTTCCTCTCGATAAAATTCCTTATTTGAGCAATAATCAAGCCATAATCGTCAATACTCATTCGTCTCATCTTGGTGGAGAAATTGGATAGCTATATATGTGAAACCTAGTAATATATTCGTATTCGATCCTATGGGTTTCTATTATCCTGCTTTGTTGATATCAAAACTGCAAACAATTGGGAAACCTATTGTATATGTTTTAAAATTCATTGACTCAAACATGTGGTCAACACTGTTTGGCATGGTTGTTGTATAAAAAATTTGATGGTCAATAAATGTATACTGTATGAATTGTTTTTATTTGTTGACAAAGATATATAATTAATTTAAAAAATATTATTATTATTATTTGTTAAATATTATTATTTTATTTTTAAAAATATTTTTATGTCATACTATTACATGTTCAGTGCATGTACAGTGCAAAGTATCAAAACACTAAGTAATAAAGACATGAACTTATAGGTCATTATTTAGTCATATAGTAACTGCTTTGTATAAACAAACATGCAGTACCTTTTGCTATCCCTATCTCTATTTTCATTGGTCGGTTAATAAAAATTGTAATTTCTCTCTTATATAGTCTACACTTTCATTTGTTCATCACTTTTAAAAAACTATTATCAACAATATGAACAACATCAACAATATTCAAAGAGGTAACGGAAAAATGGTTGAAGGAATTAATGGTAAATTTATTATTTTATTATTTAATATTTTATTATTTACAAATTAATATGAATATCGCCGGACAAGTTGTAGACTTGAATAGAATAAATGGTAATCGTTTACTATTATTATTATTATTATTATTATTATTATTAATTTGCTTTTAGATCGAAAGGTAATAAATACTTCTGCTGGTTCTGATGGTTCTGATGCTGGGAAATTTCTTTCGAAAGGTCGAAAATGTAAGTGTTTATTTATTGTTATAAGTTTTTTAAATAATGAAAATTTTATATGAAAAGATTTATTTTTAAATAATAATAATATTGAAAATTTATATAAGATTTATTTTTAAATAATAATGAAAATTTATATGAAAAGAAGATTATGAAAAGGTGATTTATGAAAAGAAGATTTATGAAAAGATTTATTTATGAGATTATTTATGAAAAGATTTATGAAAAGATTTATGAGAAGATTTATGAGAAGATTATTTATGAAGATTGTGAAAATTTATATGAAAAGACGATTATGAAAAGAAGATTATAATAATTTTTATATTATTTCAAATCATAATTTAATGCTTTTATTATTTTTATGGTACTATTTAAATATATTAGTTAAATTATATGATGTTTTCTTATAAGATACTATTTAAAAGACAATTTTGAATAATACCTTATGTAAAAATATCTTAAACTTTGAAAATGATTATTAAAATTATCTTATAATTTTTTAAACATTTTTTGATAAAAAAAATTTCATAGGTTTGAAATATCAAACCTTTTGCAATAGTCAATATCATAATGACTGTGATATAATGGAAAGCTATTATAGTCATAAATATAACGGTGTCACCTACATCTTATGCCCTAAATGTGAGGTTATTGAAGTTATATCATAAAAGGAATTTTTTAATAAGCATAGGTCCCATCTCCAACAATTTAAACCTTCTAAGAAATCTCTTTTCTTTAGCTTATATAAATCGTTTGTTAACAACACTAATAATAATAATAATAATATCAACAACAACAATAATAATAATAATAATAATAATAATAATAATACCAACAACACCAATAATAATAATAACAATGATATAAACGAAATAAATAATCTAAAAGATCAAGTAAATAAATTACATGATCAAATAAATAATTTTATTAATACGAATAAAAAAATAGTGAAAAAATAAATTTAATACCAATTAAAAAATCTAAAGTTATCGATTTAATCACAATAAGTGATGATGATGAAATAATCACAATAAGTGATGATGAAATTGTTAATAATAATAGTAGCATTAGTAATAGTAATTATTATAATAATAGTAATAATAATAGTAATGGAGATTGACAAGGACTATCTTATAGTCGAAAATTCTTTCATTAAATACATTATTTGCAGCAAAAGGCTTAAATTATCATTTTATTGTTTTAAATAATAAATGCTGCTACCAAGAAATCATCATTTTAATAATAATAATTATAATAAAACAATAAAATAAAATAATAATTTAAGCCTTTTGCTGCAAATAATGTATTTAATGAAAGAATTTTCGACTATACGATAGTCCTTGAGATTGACAAGGACTATCGTATAGTCGAAAATTCTTTCATTAAATACATTATTTGCAGCAAAAGGCTTAAATTATCATTTTATTTTATTGTTTTAAATAATAATAATAATATTAATCAAATAGGTTTCGGTGTCATAGATGTCACCAGTGATTTAAATACTAATCATATTATATTAAAAATGGACGTTTCGTCTTTGGATTTGAAAACGGTCTCTGTACCAAACATTTTAATAAATAAATTAAATTTATACGTAAATAAATTAAAATCATGTAAAATTCAATTTTGTCGAAAGGTGGAATTCATAAAAGATGATGAGTTACAATCTTTTGTAATCTCGAATTCCGCCCGAGTTTGGAGCGATACATTCATTGACGAAGGTATTGCTCGTTTAAATGAAAAAATATTAAAAATTAATGAGAAAGTTAGTAATTGGACTAACAATAAAATCGATTACATAAGCTTTGTTTTGACTAAATTTGCTGAAATAAGTCGGTTAAGTGGTAGAAGTTTTATTGAAACCGCAAGATCTTTAAGAAACTTAAGCTGTCTTATAAATGTAGTTAATAATGACCACTTCTGCTTCTTGTATAGTTTTTTATCAATTATTAAATATGACAGTATAAATAGGCAATATAGAAATCGTCCTAATTCATACAATCTTTCTGATATTAAATTTGACCCTAATGATATGCCGATGAAACTATCAAATATAAGTAAATTTGAACAACAAAATCCCGGTTATAGTATTAATGTTCTTACTTACAACGAAAAGGCTTTGATAGATATTTCTGATGAAGATGTAGTTATGAAGCATCCCTTTATTGACATAATATACAGGAGTAAGATAGTAGGAGCCATACCTATAAATCTATTATTATATGAAAAGAATGATAATTATCATTATCTTGCAATCACAGACCTAAATAGATTCCTTAATTGTAGGAATAGTTCAATGACTCCTGTTAGGATTTGTAGCCAGTGGTGTCATAGATGTTTAAACAGTTTTAGAAATGATGACAATTTCAATAGACATAGAGGTCTTTGTGATAAAAGTCAGCTTGGTACTACCTTGTACACATTGCCTAAAAATAAATATTTAGAATTTACTGATTAGAGTAAAACAGTCACTCATCCCTTTGTTATTTACGCTGACTTTGAAGCTATCTTACCTAAGGACACTCGATACTTTCAACGTCACCTGCCTATTTCTTCTGGTATGCTTTTTATTAATAATTTTACTGGCGTAAAAATTTATAAGTCGTTCACTGGTTTAGATTGTGTTGATCAATTTCTTACTGAAATTGCAATGATAGGAAAATATATTGTAACACCTTATTATTATAAAAATTATCAAAAGAAAATGATAATTACAGATGAATAACAATTAATGTTTGAAGACAGCACATCATGCTATTTGTGCAATAAACATTTAGCTAGTCCAGTTAGGGACCATGACCATTTTACCGGTCTATATCTTGGTGCCGCTTGTATGACTTGTAATCTGTCGAGGCAAATTAGACAAACCCTTCCTGATGTATTTCATAATTTAAAGGGTTATGATATGCATCATATCTTGAAATTTGGCCTTTCAAAATATCATTCATGGAATATTAGTTGTATTCCTTTAACCAGTGAGAAATTCCTTAGTCTTTTTGCTATGATTGACTCATTTACTGTTAAATTTATAGACTCTTATCAATTTGTCAGCAAGTCTTTAAATAATGCTGTCAAAACTTTATCATCTTTACCCTTGACCGAATCAGAATTTCAGGGTACAATAATCACTGCAAAGGGAATTTTTCCTTATGATTCCGCAACTTCCTTAAAAGTTTTGCATAACACTCATCAGTTACCTCCTATTTGGAAAGATGTGACGCCTGCTGAATATGAAACAGCTCAGAGAATTTGTTTTGAAACCTCATGTACTTCACTTTTTGATTAAATGATGGTTTATTTAAAATTTGATGTTTTCCTTTTAGCTGATTTTTCCAGCAATTTAGAGCTAAGTCCATTGCTCATAACCGGCTTGAGCCATTAAATTTCTTAGGTATTCCAGGTATGTCTTGGAATTCCGCATTATTAACTTTAAACTCTCCAATTGAGCTCCTCGCCAATATGGAGATGTATAACTTTTTCGAGGGCGGTATCCGTGACGGAATAACATTTGTAAATAAACACTATGTAAAAAAAGACCCGGATACTGCATTGCTTTACATAGATATAAATAATTTATATGGTTGGGCTTTAAGTCAACCATTACCATGCAGTAACTTTGAATGGGTTACAGATGATAATTTATTAAATAATATAATTGTTGGGTGCGCAACAGTAGATTTAAATCTGTTTGATTATAAAGATTATATACCATAGAAATTATGTACCATAGAAGTGAATTTAAAAATACCGACGTCAATTCACGACAAAATGGACGATCTTCCCGTTGCCGCTGAAAAGATGTGTGTACCGGGTTCGAAAATAGAGTAGCTATTGCTTACAGACAGCCCCAAGAGGAACTACGTTCTTCATTTGAGGCTTCTGCAAATATTTATTAAATTAGGTGTTAAAATATCAAAAACACAGCAATTAAATTTAAACAAGATAACATTTTCAAAAATTATATTAACACAAATACGGCGTAACGAGCAGCATCGACAAAGAAGCTTGAAAAAAACTTTTACAAATTATTAAACAACAGTCTTTACGGCAAGACTGTTGAAAATCTTTAAAAACGTATTAATTTACGTCTGTGTAATTCTGCACAGAAATTATTAACATTATGTTCAAAATCGACTTTTCGTAAAACCAAGAAAATCGATGATGACCTGATTTCGGTTTTATTGAGGAAGTACACAGTGTGTTTGGATTGACCTAGTTATATTGGTCAAACTGTAATAGATTCAGTGGCGTAACTAGGGGGGGGGGGGGGGGCAGGGGGTTGGACATTTGTCTCCGGGCGCCAAAATTAGGGGGCACAAAATTAGGGAAGCCAATTTGGAACAAAAATTAAGTAATAAATTATTCTTAAGATCTAAGAGATTACTTCATTACTTCATTATTACTTCATTATTACTTCATTATTACTTCATTAGTTTCTTAGAATAGATGTGCGTGCATTCAGTTATTTGCAATATTTACTTATACGTGTATATTTAGTTATACGTGTAGTGTATAAATAAAAACACAAAAACTTTATTATTTTAAATTTTAGTACGTTTACGTTATAGTTAATCCATTTTTGGTCATAATACTAAAAAAAGGTAAGTGTTATAATATATATACTTTATTTATTCTCTACATAAATAATACAAGACAAGTAGTTACTAAATTTGTAATTTTAAAAATTACATTGATTAACCGTGTTTTTTGTTATTCGTCATTAATATTCTTTAAAAAAATTAAATTAAATATATATATATATATATATATATATATATATATATATATATATATATATATATATATATATATATATATATATATATATATATATATATATATATATATATATATATATATATATATATATATATATATTTATAAAAAGTATAAAGAATACCTTAGAGTGATTTTCGTCCGGAGATATAACTTTAATTTTAAATGTAGTGCATCCTAAATTTAATTCATAAAAGGGAGTTGGTTCTTCATGATTTACATTTACAGTACATTTTGAATCTGGAACTTGGAAAATAAGCTTTATACTACTTACATTGGCTTGTACTTGACCTAGATTTATAGAACATTTATTTTCAATACATACATGATAAATTTAAGCACAATATTGTCATCCATTACACAGTAGTTCAGTGGTTCTTAACTCGGGCGCAAGCGCCCCTTTGTGGGCGTTTGTACATTAACAGTATTTAGTTAGCGCTGTAAACGTTCGAGTGGGCGTTGCGTCGTGCAAAGCAATTTTATTACTTCATTCACTTAGCCATCTCTATCAATCCGATGAGATGATAGCGTTCATTTCTCAGTGTTAGTGTATCTGAGTTCTTCTGCATTAAAATTATTTCTTCGTAAATTGGGTCTTACTTCAAGATGTCAGCTAAACAGTAAAAGTGTCGTCAATACTCTATTGACTATTTAAAATTCGGTTTTGTTCCATCTCCTACAAATTAGCAATTGCCAATGTGTTTACTCCGTCAACAAGCATTTTCTAAAGAAGCAATGAAACCATTGCGGTTAAATGAACATTTTTTTAAAGAAGCATCCGACAAGAATAAAAACATATTATACTTGCAAGAACTTAAGAAAACATTTGAAAGCCGTAATACTAACCGCAATGTTTTCAAGAAGATAACATGTCTGAATGATAAAGGACTAATGACATGTTATGAAATAGCAAAAATTATTGCAAAATTCTGCAAGTATATGGAGAAAAATTAATATTACCAGCTATACGTGTATTCATTAATAATATGGTCGCACAAAACCAGCACGAGATTCTTTCTTCAGTCCCATTGAGCCATGATACAGTTTGCAAAGAAAAATTGATGAGATGGAAAATGATATTGAAATTCAACTATGTGATGAACTGCAGTCCAACGACTTTTCATTACAGCTGGATGAGAGTACTTTGCGTGATAACGAATCTCTACTACTTGCTTATGTACGATTTGTGAATAATGAAAAAATTATTGAAGAAATGCTATTTTCAAAATTACTTATACTAACACGAATGGTTTGTTAGTATTTGGAAACCTTGAAAACTTTTTCTCCGAAAAAAATATTCCCTTCACTAATGTGATTGCTTGTGCTATATACGGAGCACCAGCTATGGTTGGTCGGCATTGTGGTTTTATATCAAGATTGAAAAATGTGGCACCAAATGTTCTAACAATTCACTGCATCATTCACCTTCAACATTTAGTCGCAAAGCATCTTAATGGAAGACTAGACAAATCAATGAGTAGTGTTATAAATGTTATCAATAAAATAAAGTCCCATCCCTTGATCGAATGACTTATCTTACACACAGAAGTAAGATGGCTATCGAAAGGAAATTGTTTAAAATGAATTTAAGCACTATTTGATACAATTGTAGAGTATTTGGGTGCAAACAATGAAGACATGTGTATTACTACGAAATGATGTGGCCTATCTCTCGAATATATTCGGAAAGATGAATGAAAATCTCCTGAAGCTTCAAGGAAACAATATCAGCCTTGTCAAAGCCAAAGGAATTGTACTGATTTTTATCAACAAACTCAAATTATATAAAAATAATCTTTATCTGCGAGAATTCCATCAGTTTCCTTCTTTACAACAATTAAATCAAGATATGCTCAAGTATTCTGATTTGGAAACATACGGTAGCCACATTGATGCCTTTATTGAAGATATGATAATACGGTTCAAAGACTTGCATGAACTTTCAATACCGGATTGGATAATTAATCCATTTTTATCAGATGTAGAAAGTGTCAGTCAAAATTTAAAAGAGCGGTTTATTGAGCTACAAAATGACTGTAAAGCTAAAATAATATTTAATCAATGTGATTATGATGTTTTATGGGTCCGTTTTCGCTATCAATACCCTCTTCTGGTGAAAGAGGTAAAATTATGCATAACAACATTTCCTTCATCGTATTTAGTAGAAAAGGGGTTTATTAAAAAAATCACGAAATCTATTACAGATAAGCCATAGAGGAGATTTGAGAATATATTTAACTAAGCTTGAACCTAATATTACGAAATTAGTGCAGTCACATGATCTCATTGATTTTTATGTAATTGATTTTGTTGTATGTAATGTTTATATGACAATAAATACATAATAGTAGTATGTAGTGAGGACTCCAGGACACTTTCAAGTTCAAGGTCATAAAATATGTCTAGATCACATATAGGTCAATTGAATCATTTATTTTTTAAAACTAAAATTTATTTAATTCTATTAAATTTTTTAATTTTATTAATTAATTATTTTATTATTTTTTTATTTTAATTACTTACTTTAGTTAATTTTTAATTTATTACTTTTATTTAATTAGTTTTGGTTTACCTCTTAATTAATTTTAATAAATTTTAATTATTATTAATATATTTATTTATTAATATTTTATTATTAATATTACTTTTTTTACTTTTTCAATTAATTATTTAATTAATTAATTATATATTAATTTTATTTTTAATTAATTTAATTTTTATTATTATTATTTTACATTTACATTTAATATATTCTAACAAAAGCGCAAATTGTAACAATAATATTTCAATTTGAATAAAATTTTAATTAGTAATTATTAGAAAGCTATATTAATTTTAAATAAAGTGGGCATTAATTTTTCCAGAAAAATAACAAAACAAAGTTTTTCATGAAAAATAATATTTCTTAATTAAAACTAATTATCTAAAATAATTAGACAAATGAATTATTAAATGACAAAGCACATTTTAGTTAGCTAAGTCAAAATATTCACTATATATATATATATATATATATAATATTATTCACATAAATTTCTTTTTAAACTGGTTTGATCTAGAATTTAAAATGTTGTGCTAATTTATCATTATTTTATTACTTTTATGAAGTATTTTTATAATCTTGTTACAATTTGCTTAAATATTTTACAACTGTTGAAATTTTTCCGAAATATGCTATTACTTTGTTGCAATTTGATGAAATGTTTTTACTTTGATGTAATTAATCTCATTATTTTATTATTTTTTCAATATTTTTATAATCTTGTTACAACTTGTTTTAATATTTTATAACTTTCGTTGCGATTTGATAAAATCATTTATTAATTTTTGTCATTTACTTAAATATTTTATTACTTTGTTGTAATGTTTTTATTATGTTACGATATGATAAATATTTCATAACTTTACGTAAATTTACCGAAATGTTATTCATTTGTTGTAATTTTATGAAAGGTTTCACAACTTATTACAATATTTTATTAATTTCGTGTCTATCACCGAAATAATATATTACTTTATTACTTAAACTATTTTATTACTTTGTTGTAATATTTTTTATTATTTTATTACTATTTGATAAATATTTTACAAATTGGTTTAAGTAAATATACTAATAATATGTTACAATTTGATGAAAATGTATTTAGTTGTTGCAATTCGCCTCTAATAACTGATAAAGGCATATTTCCATATGACATTGCTACATCGATGGGTGTATTATAAACAATAACTGAGTTTCCACCGATTTGGTTAGGAATTAATCAGACAGAATATTTACATGCTCTTTAAATATGGTAACAGCACAACTGTGAGACACTGTTAGATTATATGCTAGTGTACCTTAAGTTGGATGTTTTTCTGTTGACCAATGTTTTTAAATCTTTCAGAGACAAAACATTTGATGAAGATGGATTGGAAGCACTTTTTTTGATTCTATCGCAGGATTGAGTTGGGCGTCAGCTCTGAAACAGATGACTAAACCAATAGAACTTATTCAAGATCCAGAGCTCTACCGCTTGTTTGAGGCAGGTATTCCGAGTGGAATGACATTTATCAACAAACATCATGTTGAGGCTGATAAGTCAACTCAATTGGCGTATCAAAATGGTAATAATTTATATGGATAGGCTTTATCTCAGTTGGTGAGTTCAGATGGTTAGAAGATCAGACTGAAATAGTTATTATTAAAAGATGTGTGAATGGAGATGAGTTTGATGAAGATCGCGGTTATGATCTGGAGGTTGACATCGTCATTCCTGATAGTATACAAGATAAACTAGATGATTTACGTTTAGCTCCTGAACTTTGTAATCCACTTAGTATTAAAGTTGAAAAGTTGTTATTCAAGTAGATGGATTTGGAAGGTTATCAATATCCGTGTTCACACATCAAGCAAAACATCATTCAGATTATCATTTACCCAAGAAAAATCACCATATGGAAGATTTTGGCTAAGAGCCCAACCATACAGATTATTTATATCTATATACAATAATTCTGTATTATCTGAAGTAGCAGTGTAATGTTTGTTAACAAATGTTAACCCACCCCGTATAACCTCCCTCATAGAAATTGTACATTCCCATGTCCTACGAAAGTTCTATAGGTTCCGTTAATGTCATAAGCGCTGAGGCCCATGACATACCGGGAATACCATAGAAATTAAGTGGATCCAGATTATTGTAAGCAATTGCCTTTCCACGGAATTGTTGAAAATAGCCTGCGAGGAGGTATACGTCTAATTTTAGGTAGATTAACATATAATCTAACAAATTATTACAGTTATGCTGACTCCAAATTAGTTGAGCCTCAGTGTACTGATCTTCCGTAATATCAGATCAAATAGGGAGTGATTCCAAAGTAGACTCAAGCACATCCAAAGAAGTTGCAAAATTATACTGAAAGACACCTTTCGAATGAATCATCGACCCCTGAAAGAGACGAAGTTAAAGGAAAAGTAGTAAGTTTTCACAGCTTTGGCTAAAGAACAATTAAGAAATTGCATGCTGTCAATAAAACGAACAGGCAATTTGTTATTATAAGCAATTAATGAAATAAATTTCTTTGTTGAGGTAGGTATAATATTTAACTCCCAAGTGGGAAAATCATTGATGCCATGTTTCAAAATATGATGTAAATCATAGCCTCTTCAAATTATGAAAGACAACTGGTAATAATTTATTAATCCTACGAGAGACATTGCATCTCCTACATGCAGCTCCTACATATCTACCAGTGAAATAGCAATGATCTCTTACAGGGCTAATATTATCTTTTTTGCACAAATAACAAATTCTGCTAGCTTGAAAGGCACGCTCTTGAGCAAAAGACAAAGTAGACATGCCTTTATGACCTTCGAGCTCATAATATGGTAGGACAATTGTGGTAGCCTTCCTTAAAAATCCAAAATACAATTCGGTCCAAAAAAATAAAAATAAAATTTAGATTTGATTATAATAATTAATAATTAAAAGACCTGCTGATATGGGTAAATGAATTTGATGATGTGTGATATGTTCTGTTAAAATCGATTCAAAGTCGGCATAAATCACAAAGGGAGGTGTAACGGTTTTCGAATAATCACTAAATTTTGCATAATCAGTAAATAATAAATCTTTATTTTTGGGGAGTGTCTAAAGTGTTGTGCCTATCTGATTCTTACAGCATAGAGCAACATGCTGATCAAAAGCATTCTTATATCTAAACTCATTAAGGCAATGTGGACACCAGTTACACCTTATTTGTACATTAACATTCTCATTTAAATGGCAGTTCATTAACTTGTTTAAATCGGTAACGGTCGTATAATGATATTTATCTTTTTTACTCAGAAGTAATAAATAAATCGGCCTACCATCTATAACTTTAGATCTATGTATTAAATTAAGATGAGGGTGTTGAGCTACATAATTGTCGGAAATATCAGAATCAGAACTGGCTGGATTGTATGAAAGAACATTTATAGATAAGTTTAAGTCAGGATATTTCTTCTCAAATTTGGGAATGTTGCACAGTCTCATTGGACAATCTGTGACTTCATCATAATTTAAAAGATTTAAAAATTCATAGTATTTGGCGGCTCTTTGATGATTACGACCTATTTCTTCTCTTTCAAAAGTGCAAGAATGCTATATAAGAAACACTTAAGGTCATTGTTTTTTACATTAATAATTGCATGTTTTAATTTTAATGCAGATGGGGTTCTCAAATAACTGTCCGGATAATCTACTAACGGGTGCGAATTTAGTTAAAATAAAATTTATTTCTAATATATTCATTACACGCCACCCACTTCCTAAATACGTAAATCGTTCAATCTTTTCGTTTAATTTGCTTACCCCCTAAATCAGAAAATTCTCGGTAAAAACTTGTGCGTTGTTGAAAAATAATTATCCCGAATCTCACCATCTTTTTCAAATTTTATTAAAATTGCGAACTGGATTTTTTACATTCCCCATCTTTTCTGCTTCATTTCTTAGTCTTTGCTCTATTTTAGACGCGAGGGCCATTTTAATTAAACAAAAGGTTCGAATAAAGAGCAGCCTATTTGATTTGTGTTAAAAGATGTTGAAGTTACACACTCATCATTGCTGATGACCATCACTTCTTGTTGTGTAAACGATGTTTAAGCTACACGTTCATCTTTGCTGATGACTATCACTTATTGTTGTGTAAACGATGTTGAAGCTACACGTTCATCATTGCTGATGACTATCACTTCTGGTCGCGATAATTTATTAGGAATTAAATTTTTAATTAAATCAGCAGGTTTTTTATTTTTTGTGATTTTTTTTTATTTTGTATATTTTTTTCAATAATATCTTTTTTAATAATATCTTTTTCAATAATCTTTTTCTATAATATCTTTTTATATAATATTTGTATAATATTATTATTATTATTATTATTATTATTATTATTATTATTATTATTATATTTGAGAGAAATGAAGCGGCATGCTCACTGCAGACTACAAGGAATATATTATTTAAAATATTGTAGATGCTCACTGCAAACTATAAGGAATATTAATATATTAATATATATATTAATATATTAAAATATATTCCTTGTAGTTTGCAATGAGCATCTACACTAGTTTAAATAATAAAAATAAAAATAAAATATTGATGATAATAATAATAATATATATTATTATCATCAATATTTTATTTTTATTATTTAAACTAGTGTAGATGCTCATTGCAAACTACAAGGAATATATTTTAGCTATAGTTTCTTAAAAACGTTTTAAAAATTTTCCATATATTTTCAGGAACATAATATTTTTATCATTTTCAGGAACAGAATATTTTCATTATTTTCAGGAACATAACATTTTCAGATTCATAATATTTTCATCATTTCATCATCTACTAAAATAAAATAAATTTACTTTTTCTATTCAAAAACATTATTTTGCCCTCATCGCTCGAAACAGGGGCATTAGTTTGCCCAATAAATACGACATCATCGTCGTCACTAATATAAATTGGTTTTAAAATGGAAAATTAATTTCATAATCAGAAAAATAAAAAAATTTACCGAAAATTCAATTTACCACTTGATACCAGTCGAACATATCTAAAAAATAAAGAATAAAATAGAATAATAAATAATAAAATTACCAGTAGTCAATAGACTTAAAATATTATTATTGTTACCGTTGGCCATATTGAAATTTTGAAAAATTTTGAAAGAATTTGAAATGTTGAAATTTTGAAAAAACTGACAAATTTCAGATTTGGAAATGTTTATAAAGAGAATGAATATTTTCCTGTTCCAGTCAATGAGAATATAGACACACATAGAAACTGAATATTTTCCTCTCTCAGTCAATCACATTGCATCTACACATGCATGCATGCATTGTTAATCATACTGAAATTTCCATGTGACTGTCTTTAGCTAGTCATTGCTTTGTTACCATGCACTGTGGATGCTCAAGGCATATGTCTTATGTCAAAATAATATTTATCTAAATAATAATAAAGCTAATTTATTAAACATCAAATTTTTTATACAACAACCATGTCAAACTAGTGTTGACCACATGTTTGAGTCAATGAATTTTGAAACATAGTTTTATTATATACAATAGGTTTCCCAATTGTTTGCAGTTTTGATATCAACAAAGCAGGATAATAGAAACCCATATGATCGAATACGAATATATTACTAGGTTTCACTTATAGCTATCCGATTTCTCCACCAAGATGAGACGAATGAGTATTGACGATTATGGCTTGATTATTGCTCAAATAAGGAATTTTATCGAGAGGAAAAACTAAAAATTCATTTCTTAATATCTGTTTTATTCTATTGACCTGAACAGAACTATTTTAATAAATAAACAGTATAAAAAACAACTTACTCCATAACAATTTTCTGTACTTCTGTATACATTTATACCAGCATGCTTCTATTTGAAGTAATTTGAACTTTATTTTCAAATACTCCATATATTATAACATGCACAGGATCAGTAACTGCTTTTGCAAACTTTATATCCAGTCGTAAATTTCCATTTTGGGGTAATTGACTCTGATTTAAATCAAAATCGGAGGCTAAACAAATGTAAGAAATTGGTATTTCCATTTAAATTCTTCTAGAGTTATTCCACAATTTCAATTTTTTATCAAAATAACACAGATTTCTAACAATACTCTGCATATATGTAGCACAGAAATTGCCATTCTGGAAATCTTGAATATATGTTTCTCTATAATCATTATTTTTCGACAAAGTCAATGATGTGACAGATGTAAAGTATTTGAAAATTGAGCTGGAAGCAGTATAAGACCCATTATATTGTGTTTCACTTTGAAATGTTATCAGAATAAAATTAAGCATTTTTTTATCACCAAATATTAGTTATTTATAGAATGATGAAGCACCTTTGGCAATAGCAAATTGTACAATTCTTTTGTTTTTAATGGATAAATTGCATGTTTTGAATTAAGGCCTAATTGATGACCAGCTAATACTGAAGGGTCCACTCGAACTCTTCTCACCAATAATTTTGCATCAGCTAATTGACATATTGGTGCACCAGTTGCACAAGAGATAATCTGACCTTTTCAGTCTAATGTGTACATAGTAAATATTTCGGTTGATCCATAAAATCGAGTTGTAATGATGAGCACATGGTGAATAATTTTGAGCCTTTAACCCACTTTTTTCTTTCATCATCTGTTGCTGCATAACCAATAGGAGTGAGACATGTATTTTTAGTATCGAATTGTAATTTAAAATAGTCTCTATCAAAGCCTTGTGAATGAATGTATTATTTCCGCCCTCAATCTTGATATTAATAAATCCCAACACTGCATCTTCAAAGAGTATTAAAAAGGAAATTGTTTGGCACCTGCATTGGCATCCAAAAACATTCTATCTTTATCTACAACCTTAATCTGAACAGTCAATAAAGTATCGTTCAAATCTAAATATTCAGTTTGTGAACCATTAATATAAAACTCTATATCATTTCTACTATCAGTAATTGAATTCATAGGAAAACCTTCCTCGAATACCCCAAATTCAATTACAACATGGGCGATGGTCTATCAAATATGCATAATTCATATTTACCACAAATCATTTTGCAAATATAGTTCCATGTCCTTTTATTTGTTTGATTATACGCGATATTCCATGGCCTTTACGTTTTGGAGCTGGGGCTGGAGGCGTATCTTTTTGAAACATAGCAGCACCTCTAGGTAGAACCTTCCCTGACTCAGCTAAAGCGTTTGTTTTTAGGGATGGTAATATTTTCTGTTCATTCATAATAACTTCTTTTGCAGTTTTTATGCCAAAACTACCAATACGTTTAAGAATAGGCAGGGCAAATCTACCAATTGTTCTCAACCATCCTGATCTGTACAGTTTACCAATAAAATATGGTAATTTACCGCCAGATTTGCTACCACTATACACACTAATAATATCAGAATTAGTCATTTATTTTACGAAAATGTAATGTCAAATGAGTTTTTGAACCTTTTGGAAATTCAATTGATTGACCAGAATCATCTCTTATATTTATTTCTTTATTGTTTATACAGAATGTTGAAACAGGTAAATACATGGTATTTTCTACATTGATTTGTACAACTTCATCATGATCATATTTTTCAATCCATATTGATTGCATTAAAGGAACACTGGAATCGCCAACAATAACTGGTTCCACGATATTAATATAAATGAACATTTGCTGATGATGTTTAAGGATTTTCGGTTTGTTTGTTTCTTCACAAATTTGTTCATTTTGTGTACATATTGGTTTAGACAATCCTAATTTTTTTGTCAAATTTGAGTCAAATTTAACTTGACTAAGATTAGAATTTATACTAAATCTAAATACTTTATCTTTTTGAAGCTCGAAAACTGTTAAAATGTCGCTACAGTTTTCAGTAAAATAN
>CAUHTR010006050.1:0-12569 GCA_959609185.1 Schmidtea polychroa
ATCAGACATACCTCTTTTTTATCTTACAGCTCTTATTGTGCTCACCAATATGGGTCAAAGCCTTCGGTCTACAATGTTCTCGAGCTCGAATACAGAGATGACGGGAAGTCTCTCCAATGTATGTGGCATTACACCCATTACATGTAAACTGATAAACGAGATCGGAACACAATTCAACCGGAGTTTTTGACTTATTAATAAACATATTGCGTACTTTCCATGAAGGTGACACTATCCTATAGTTTAAATTTCCTAACTGCTTTCTTATCTTAACTTTATAATCCTTAAAACCTTCTGAGTACGGCAATACTAACACAAATTTAGTCTCATCATCCTTGCCCACACTATTTAATTTATTTAACTCATCAGACTCACACACCTCAACAAAATCACACCCAGATTTTAACTCATCAGACTCACACATCTCAACGACATCACACCCAGATTTTCTCAAACATGGATCTTTAGGATTTTTAATAAATTTGTCAACAGTCTCTTTCACCATAATTACTAAAAAAGATTTTGAATAACCGTTCTTCATTAACAATTCAACCAATATGTCAACACTTTTAATCCTTAATTTAATGAGTTATTATATCCCACCTGATGATGACAGGAAAACTGTCAAAATTAATCGTGAAAAGAATGTTTGATTGGCATTATCTTATAATAATAATAATAATAATTAGGGATGCACTTGTAAACAGTTTCTGTGTATCGACTAATTTTTTAGTCCGCAGAGGTGATTATGATTTTTCATACGCCATGTTTACAAGTTTACAGATTTTTTCTGTGACCAACCTATTTTGCAAGCGATGTGATTTCCAGTGTACCGGGGAAAGTATGCAATAGAGTTGAATCAACAATATTGTATACTTACCTGGCGCGAAGAGAAATCTTCGTGTCTCCCGCATAGTACTGATGAGAGCCAAAAGCTCGAAACTAGTCTACTATTGGGATTTGCACTGGGTATCACAAAGCTTGTACTGTTTATTTTATTATTATTATTATTATTATTATTATTATTATTATTATTATTATTATTATTTTATAAAAATCAAATGGGCAATTCTTTTAAACTTTCGTTTAGTATTATACAGGTTATTGATTGCGCTGGGGTTGGGTGGGTTCCGATTATATTCCATTGCCAGAGTCCATGAAAACAAAATAATGTGATTGTTCATAAATGATAATGAAGACTAAATCCCTTTTAATGGTTCGAAAATCATGTATGATAAGGAAGACCTTGTCCCAATTTTAATTAAGCTTGGTCTTCGAATGTGTCCATAGTCCATTTAATCAAAAAACACACATTCGACTCTGGCCAATTTGTGAAAGACCCTTACAAGTCCCTTGCCAGATAATGCGTCAGTTTAATTTTAAAACGGATTCCAAGATTATAACTACTGTACTAAAAATAATTATAATAATAAAAGAATAATAATATTAATAAAAGTTATAATAATTATATTATTAATTATTTTAATTTTTTAAATTTAACTGATGTTTTAATTGTCAACATTAATTCTTTTTAATATTTTTTGTCACTGCAGTGCATACTGAAACACTCTTTTCTTTATATTAAATTTAATATTAGATTGCATATTAAATTTGATTCGAGTGTAATTTGTTTGAATAATATATAGTTAAAAGAACAACATGCCTACCTTACTAGCAGCAACAGACAAAATTACACCATATCCAGATTTCACAGTAAATAATAACTTCATCAGCAACTGCGAAAAATCCTATTCAATAAACAATTTGGAACAGAATACAAACCAGCTCATGAATACAATCTCAAATAACAATGCAAATTTTATTGTCGAAGCTGTTAAATGGAATAAAATTTTATACTATGCTGTACTTACAATTCACTGTCTTTTCTATTATAAGCTTGCTGTGCGGGTAGCTCCCCCACTACAGTCACCTTTTCTGTATGAATATCAAAATTTAAACAAATTTAAAACTTGAAAATAGATTTTAAATATTATTTATTCTCGTTTCACTGCCTAAATTACTTTTTAAATTCTGCTTGTAATATAAAAATAATTGTATAATATATTTATAGCAATTTTTTATTAATTATTATTATTGGTAACATTTAGTTAATGTTATGAAGGAGTTAACCCTTTCTAAGGCAAAGGAAACTAAAAATGATGTAAAACTCACACACACTTGTCTGTCAGCTGTCAATAAATATAGCGGGAAAGCACATCTATGGTTTCAAATACTATAAATTTGTTCTCTTGTGGCTCAATATATGTCAGTAGTTGTACCAAAAGTAAAAATGATTACCGACAGCGTTACACTTAGATATTTTTATTAGTTTAAAATAGTATATTGCCACCACCTTAGAAAGGGTTAAAAAGAAGAAATTGTTGAGCCCTGTCGAATCACCAGTAAAATCTGTTTTGTGTCAGCTGGGAATGTTTGTATGTACGCATTGGTTAATTTGAATAATTAAATGACAACAACTGCAGTAATAATAACTATTAACGATAAAACTTTATTCAACGAAGTTTAAAAATATAAAATCAAATGTCACTGTTAAGATTTCATCAGAAAAAATATCATTAAATTCTCCGAATAATTTTTTTCTTCCTTCTTACGTTTGACATACAAATTTTAAATCCATTTTTTAATTTTTTTTATTGATTTTAATCAATTTAATTTATTGATTTCTGATCATTAAAGTAAACTTTTTTTTATAATTATTAAGTGATGATTTCTTGGTAGCAGCATTTATTATTTAAAACAATAAAATGATAATTTAAGCCTTTTGCTGCAAATAATGTATTTAATGAAAAAGTTTTCGACTAAAAGATAGTCCTTGTCAATCTCCTGACAAGGATTAACAAGGATTGACAAGGACTATCTTATAATCGAACATTTTTTCATTAAATACATTATTCGCACCAAAAGGCTTAAATTATCATTTGACTAATTATAATTATTATTATAATAATTATATTTAAAAAATCTTTATAATTTCAACGAGGCTTCAAATCTCAATTAATTTGAGATATTGAAGGACATGTTTGTTTTATTTTTTATTCATCAAGGAAATTTTATGTACTTTATCTACATTTCGGATTGTATCGCATATCTTGTCTTCAAATATTTTATTTGTGTATATGGTCTTAAAAAACATGAAAAATAATATATTTCTTCTCCCAGTGTGATTTTTAATATGAAAGCTTAGTAGCCTGTTTCCTGTTCTGAGATTTCTCAGAACCATTTTTCAGAAGGGGTCAAATTGTTTTTCACTTTATAAAATCCTTTATAACTTTCTAATCAGACTTAATTCCAAATTATACTAAACAATATAATTCGTTATTTTCAGAAAATATTATGGAAAAATTACGACACTCATTAAAACAAAATTGACATCATTAAAGACAATAATTTGAAAATCTATTCAGTCTGGTTCATAGTGAAATTTTATCTTGATTCGGATATTTGATAACTGTTGAAGACAAATTTGATATTTGCAAACGACAAGGGGAAAATGGAAAATTATTATTATTACCATCTTTACTATTCTAGTTTAATAAAAGATTAAATTCTAATTTTTGTTTAAATTACATGTAAAACGCCTGATAAACTATAAATAAGTAAACACGGCTTGCATTTATTTTTCATGCAGAAAATGTCAGCAAAAGATTCCGAATTTTTAATTTCATTTTTAAGTAATCTTTTCATGTTCTGACTACTAGCAATTCAAAAGAATACCGAATCCTTATTCCGGGGATTCCAGAGTAACAACCGAAGCAACGAAATGAAATTTTCAGATTAATGACTTATTTGATACATGAGTAATATTGCGATTCGAAATTTTTGATTTTTTTTATATTTTTTTCATGTTAAAAATCATTTTTTTATAATTTTGTTATTTTTGATTTTTTTGTTTTAATTAATTAATTTTTTTAAATTTTAAAATTGATTAAATTCTGCTACGTAGGCTTTGGTAAGGCATCCAGATTAATAAAATAATTCGGGATACATTTTTTTTAAAAATAAATTATAAAAACATTTTTAATTTTAATTAGTTGTTTAATTGACCAGAGACATAATCAAATAATAATTGAAAAGAATTAGTAAAAATATTATTATCGTACTCTTCATTGAAATGACAAACTTAACACAATAAATTTTATTTTTATCACAATAATAATTATTTTAATTCGTCTTGGATTGCGTTAGGAAACGCTGCAAATCTATCAGAAAAGGCAGAGAAAAGAGAACAGAGATTTTTGTATTTAGTACAAGGTGTTTAATTTGTCATAGTAATAAACTTGCGTGTCTTTTATAAATAAAGATACAAACATTGTTTTATTAATTTTATTCAATGTAGCAATTAAATAAAAATTCATTTACCTGTTAACGATGTTTAGAAGTTCGTACACCACTTTCAAATTCATGGTTGCTATATGCAGACAAATGTATACACTGCCAGATACAAACGTACATACTTATTAGCGGCATGTAGTTAGTTCTATGGAGCAAATGTTAAATACCAAAATAAGCCTATTGAATCGATCACCAATGGCTAGATAATATTTCTTTTTCTATTTACATATTAGGTATAAGATGGGATTACCGGCATATATCTTGTATTGTATTTATCATATCAAATCAGGGTTATACTCGTAGAAGAGAGGAATTTCCCTAAGAAACAATTCTATTTTGCAATTTTTGAAATTTTAAGTTTTTGCAGTTTTACATGTACATTTCTATTTTGTTTCGTGATATTTTTAGTTTCAACAATTGAGCAAAAGGTTATAATTTGGCAGGAAATATTTGCCAAGAATTGTTCTTTTGATGTCGGCGATTGGTCAATTTTGAGTTTAATTATGTATCGCGTCTGTGTGCGCATTGTGTATTGATTGTATTTTTTCTGTTGAGTTAGGCACACAGACGCGAGGACAATGTAATTTTGAATTTTAGTTTTCTATTAATTATTAAGTGAATGATTTTTGGATTTGTAGAAGCTTGTTTGAAAAAGGAGTTTCACGCTTATTTGGGAGAATAAAAATTTTTTGTAGTTTCATTTTTATTCGTTTTCATTATGAAAGGGTGTAACTTAAATAATGGATATGAATTTATAAGTATTGACTATGATAGTAGCTCTAAGGATATCTTTGTCAATGTTAAATCTATCGCATCTGATCGAGAAGTTCTTTTCAATATTCCCAAAGCTGACAGACGATCCATGACTCAAATTATGTTGGAGACATTTAATGCACCAATGAAAATTTTGATAAGTACGACAATAAAAATGTTTACTGGAATAACAATGATTTATGCTTCAAGTCAAGCAGTTCTTTCTTTGTATGCTTCTGGTCGTTTCTCGGGTATCGTTCTGGACTCGAGTAATCTTATATCACACACTATGGTAATTTATGAAACCTTATCAAGTGGTTCGATAATGTATCATTGTGTTCTTGATCGAATGCACATCTCAACTCCATTTCAAATTTGTATGAGAATTTACCAGCGATAATGAAATCTCAACTTTATCCTGTAATGTTGACGTTTTTATGGTTAACGCTTGCTTTCCATGTGTTTTAATATTGCTGCAGTTTTTGCATAAAGTTTCAATTTTTCTTATAAATTTTTGAACAGTAAACATGTTAACAAACTATGGGGCTTGCATTTTGTATGTTTATTTTGCACCGTCAATTTTTTGCTGTCATTGTCGACTTTAATTGTTTTTCTATTTGACTTTGTTGAACGAAAATGGTTCATCATATGGCTCGATTTTATTTACTAAATTCAACAAGCAATAATGGATTTCAGAATTTTCCAGTGACAGCTACTAAACAATCCAACTACAGAAAAATTATCTCGTGGGGAAAGAATTTTCATATTATTCATTAAAAAATCAAATTTAACTGCCAACAATAGGTTAGAAGCATTATTAACCTTCGTTCCAGCCAAAATCTTCGTGTGATTCGAATGATGTAAAAATTTAGGTGAAGATATCGTCACACTAGAATGCAAGTTTACTAAGAGTCCTTCATTTATTTTCTTTGGATTCAAAATGAAAATACTAAAACAAGACCCTGTGCATCAATCAATGAATTCGTGATCAAAGTTCGTCAATCAGCTAGTATCTGCCCACTAAAGATTCTTACTTCAAAAGAATACTACAAATTTTTCATTAACGATACCCTTGTTGCTGGTATATCATTTTACAAAATCTGACAGCGACTTCTAGAATAGGAAGGTTCCAGCTTCGAATCCACACTAAAATTGGTTCTATCTTTTTCTCTAATTTTGAAAGAACAATTGATGCAGGAGGTGGAACTAAAGGTGATACCATAGCTACACCATCAGCTTGTTGAAAACAATTATCTATCATTAAAAAGAAATATAACATTAGAAGTGGCAAAATTCAAGAATTCACGAAATGCAACTTCAACTAATGTCTTATAATCTAGCATATTCTCTATCCACAAATCAAACTGTGTTTAGTTGTCATTATCACGACATCTGTTGAATCTCTTCCAGCCTAATTTATTCCGCAAATAGCTTGAGATAACTCATAACTTTNAATTAAGATTAATAATTTTAAGATTCCATTTAATTTATTTAAGCTTTCAATTATCAATTTTAGCATCTCATCTAATTAAAATTATAGCTCATTTTAAACAACAGCTCAATTAAAATAATTATCTGATCTTTTAAATCCTTTTAGAGCACAACCTAGAATTTTTAGTTTCCAAAATAAATATATTTTAGATCACAACTAATATTTCCCCTTTTTTATTAATTTAATAAATATATATTTTTCAATATAAATAATTCTAAATTTATACTT
This sequence comes from Schmidtea polychroa, assembly GCA_959609185.1. Taxonomy (NCBI): domain Eukaryota; kingdom Metazoa; phylum Platyhelminthes; order Tricladida; family Dugesiidae; genus Schmidtea; species Schmidtea polychroa. The sequence continues at coordinate 6,827 of CAUHTR010006050.1, forward strand.
TATGTTATAGAATTGGATAATAATGCATTTAGGGCGACAGATCTGTCCTGCGTAGCAAATGAATATTCCTTGTGGAATTCTCACGAACAATATCCAGACTCGCATAAGGACGTCTGTTGGTCATAAGTTAGAACAATATTAAATTTATTAGAACACTAAATTAAGACCTGTAAAACAAAAACAAAATTCAATTAAGATTGTATCTATGTTGACTTATAATTTCGTTTCTTATTGAGATTTTTAAGCATAGAATTGGATAAAAATTCCGTTTTTGACGTGAATTATCACTTTAAGCGGTATTTTTCACTCTATTTATGTTGTTATTTGTTTAAATAAATAAAATTTGAAATGAAATTACATGTCTTCTTTAGAAAATAAAAGTCTTCACATGTCTGATTTCGCGACAAAGCGCATCATTTTGTAATATTCATAAAACCTCAACTGAAAATAATTGGATGAAATTTCGCAATAAAAAGTGCTAATTGAAAAATTAATTATTATTTATTATCTTTCCACCAGGTCTCTTAACCAGGAAAGTAACTAGGGAGCGTGGGAACATAAAGGGCATTTGCCCCCCCCATAAAAAATTATATATTATCAAATATAAATTAGCGTACAAAAAATTTGAAGAGATTAAAATCAAACCGACTACTGCTCTAGATACATTAGCAATATGTGATCCAATTTTTATAAAAATATTTATATTCTTAAAATATTTGCTACTTTGCCGGTATCAACTTGTACAGCACAGCGTTCTTTTTATCACTTAAAAACCTGAATTCATATTTAAGAAATACCTTGAATGAAAGAATGTTAAACGGTTTGACTTTGTTATATATTCATCAAGACATTATTAAAATAAGTGCGAATGAAATACTTCTGGATTAATGAAGGGGCAAAGACGAATTAATATTATATTGTAATAAATTATATGTAATATACATTGTTAATAATTAATAATAAATTTGTTAATTATCTTAAAATATTTTTTTCTATTTTTCAGTGTCAACTTTTAACATTACTCGATGAATTGGAAAAATAATTAATTTTGCCTCCCCAAACTGAAATCGTGGCTACTCTTAACAATTAGTCGGATCTGAGATTATATTGACTAGTACAACTTATAACTAGTACAAAGGCGTTTGAGAATGTAGTCGATCAGGAAGAATAAATGGCCACACAGTGTATATTGATATATTTATTTCTTTTCCTTAACTATTGTAATTTAAGATAAGATATGTCATGAAAAAGTAAAAGAGTAGGTGTGACATCAATATCTTGTCAGCTGAGTATTTTCCTACATGTTGAGTCACGTTGCTGCCCGACTTACCTATTACGAGCGTGAAATTGTGACACGAGAGTTCAACAGAAGCAGACTTATTCGGATGTTAGAGAATTCCACGCTTACTTCACCAAGACACAGGAGTCTACCGGATTAGCGACAAATGATAGTTAAACTACCCCGACATTACAATGGTCAAATATTTCAATTATTTTGATTACATGCTTGTGTTGGTTGTGGATCGGAAAATATGAAAGTAAATGCTTAAAATGAGAGTCAGTGTCGGCTTTAGACAATACTGAAATAATGTCGATCTAGGCATGTAATCAGCTTGGGTAATTTGTTACCACGGGGGTGATAGCAGTGCCGGCCTTAGACAACTTGGTGCTACATAAAAAGTGCTATATTTTTTGTGTTTAAGAACAACAAATTATTTTCATAACATAAAAAATATTTCATAATTTTGCCACCCCTTAAAATAATGCCGCCCAGGCAGCCGCCTATGTCGCCCATACCAAAATCCAGCACTTATGAGTCATTTCAATAATAAAAAATGAGAAGGGATAATTCATCACCATCAAAAAGCATTCAATTAAATCCATGATATTACAACAGTTTCAAATAGTATAAAAACTACTTACAAATCATGATACAAATCGGTTCTCAAAGATTTTGCAAGTTAAGTCTGCTATAATGACTAAAAGCTGGTGTAAATGCCTTTTTAAAATGACGGTAAGAGCTCTTCAAATTTGTGGAGTTCTTTCATTATTTCTTTATTTAAATATTTTATTCTCTCATTGGGCTGAAACATCGACGATGCGATGCCTTCCCAATGCTCCCTTTCAGTTTATCAAACGCGCTTTTGGCTGACTATAAAGTTGTAGATTTTCCTCAAATTAGTATTTGATAATGTCGCTCCGAGGATTATCTTGGGTAGGTTAATATTCTATTCAGGTAGCTCATCTATGAATATATCTAATAATTATCTATTTAAAAAGATCCCGCTATTAATTTGTGACGAATAGGTAAATTTAATCCAATTCCCCTATTTCTTTTCTGACAAGAACCTGTCTTATCCATGGGTTAAAAATAAACTTCCTATCATGCAAGTTTTCTTCCAAAAACCTCTAACAATAACTTGTTATTTCAATGACGCAATCAGACTTGCTTGTGGACTTATTATATAAATTCTAATGAACCAGTTCGATGAGGTTAAGCATCATCTCAACCGAAATATCAAACTCTCTGTGACTTATGTTTATTAGCAAAATTAATAATTTCCTTATTTGGCAATGCTGTAATCTTTATAATAGCATTAGTAATATAAATTAACTGTTTGTATATAACCAAAAATAACAAGAGTAATCACAAATTAATCGAAATGCAATAGGAAACATAACATTTAAATAGCTTTCATATGATAATACTAAAATATGGATCAGCTTACAAAATATAAATTACAATATGATAACATATCAGTTTCCTTTGAGAATAAAAAATTAAAATGTCAACATAGAACTTTATTTATAAAAAACAAAAATTATGCACTGGTATAAAATTGAATACTATTTTTTAAAACCATACTTCTTCCGCTCATAAAACAAGTCTGTTCGAGCTGTACCTAGATTGACTATTTTGGGACAACCATCTCTGTCTTTTTCTAATATTGTACATTCACGGCAATAGTAAGCATCCGAAACTCCAACACCGCCACAAATAACGCATCTTCCAACATGTGAACCATAATTACATTCATCACAAATCCTTACCAATGTGCATGGCCTGACATATGAATCACAAATAACGCATTTACCATCACATTTTTCACATAATCTTCCAATAGCTACACCTGGTAACTTTCTGCAAAAAATTAAATCTGCATGATGCTTAGCCATTTAAAACTTTGAAATATCTAAATAATTTTTCAATATTTAAACAAACACCAGAATTTAAAAGTGGAAATGTTTCGGTAATAAATTAATAAAAATAAACTCTGATTTTCTAATAATTTAAAAATTATTTGAATAAAATATTTGCTAAATTAAATGAATCAATAGTTGAATAAGTTATCTTTCATTTTAGAAAGTATTATTGTATTTAAGGTTTTCAACTATCTAAAATCTAGAAATTAAATAAATACAAATTATTATTTAGATAATAACTAGACTTCGTATTTTACTAAAGTATTAAAAAATTAAATAATCAGCTTTGAAAAAGATATAATTCAAAAAACATAAAGAGAATTAGTAAAAGTTTTTCAAAATTAAATTAATATTTTATATTTCATTCATGATTTTACAGTGTTATAAATATTGACGATGTACAAGAAATTGAAAGAGGATTTTTTCAAAATGCTCATCCCTTATTGTATCCGTGGACATTTTCTTTTAACGATGGTCCCACATGATACTATACATTGGAATTAAGAAGCAGTTGACACGGGATCCAAGACGGTAGGCTATTCACTCCTCACCTATTCACTCCTCACCATGTAGATGACTGACGATAAATGGTTAAATATATATAAAAGTCCTTCAAGATACTTTTTGTTTTGAGTAAGTTAAATTTTTATTGTAATCTTGGTTTCATAACTATCACGAAACGCATATTAATTAAAAAAAATCAAGTAAGTCACATTTTGAGAAATAATAAAATACATTTCATTAAAATTTTTAAACTAAAAAGGTACATAAAAACGAATACTATAAATAAAAATATTATAGTTCAATAAAGACTACCCATCTGAATTCGAAATTTATAAAGGCTGTGAAATGCAAAAATAATTTTGGTTTTATTAACACACGATAGACCGTAATTAGAATACAATAGAAGCAATTTTGGCTTGAATTAACATACGAAAGAGTTATAGTTATTGGATAAAAATACAAAAGAGTTAATAAAAATAATGGTATTTATTTAAGGTATTAGTCATTAACCTGGTTAAAGAAATTGGGAATCACATCGAAGCCAGTCAATATACACAAACTTGATATCAGTATATAAAGACGCTGAAAAGCAGTCCAAATAACTACCTGACAACTACATAAGTTTTCTTTAATCTAAATTTTAAGTTGACCCACATTTGCCGGAAAATTGTTGTGATTTATGCCAAAAATTTATGATTTCCAATTTGGTAAGCTATTTTATCTGTGTAATGGTTATATTTAGTTTTTATTTATTGTTCTACTAATGTATATCGGTCTCACGACAAATGGTTCACGACATTTGGTTCACGACAATTGGTTCACTATCTTTTCTCTGTGTTCTAGTAGACTAACTGAAATTCATAAACTGCATGCCAGCTTAATCTTTAAATTACTTTTTTTATTATGAAATTTTATCAATTAAATTTAGAATGGTGTAAAAAATGCTAATTGATAAGAGTTTTGCAACATTAACGCTACAACAAAAGTTTTTTTATATAATAATGATTTTTAATAATCAAGGGAAATGTTAGAAAGTAGAACTGTATTAGAGAATTTGTAATATACAACAAAACGTAGTAAAACAAGTAATAAAAACGTTGTAGGAGAACAAACATTTTAGTGACCACCGTAGTAAAAGTTATGACATATTCCAAACAAAAAGGTTTCCAAATTTTGTCTGTAGCCTTAACATTAGCGATCCTCTCCAAAAAGTCTAACGTATTCGGTTCGTTGCTTTCTCCTTACAACTCCGGCATTTAGTTCCTGTATTAACCTTTCCGTTTTAACCTGAAGACCTTGAAGTCCTTTGAAGAATTTCCATAAGTTTGGAAACTATACCCCTGTTGTGTGTGCAACTTTCATGTGGAACCCTTCGACCTCATGGTCTGTTCAGCCATAATTTTCAAGTGTACGTTCTCTTACATTCCACGTCACAATTGTACCAATTCTCGGTGCAATATTTTGAGAAAATGCTGTGGAGCTGCTTTAAAAGTTCCGTCCATCAGAATAGCATTACAACTTGCTAGGAAATTTAAATTCGACTGAGTGGCAAACATCAAAATTCTTTCATCACCGTTAATTGCTGGACCAGAATCCCATAGCAGGAATTGTTCTGGTTGGTTTACGTTAACAGTAACTTGGAACTGCAGTGGTATATTGATAGCATCTCTTGTTTATGGCAGAGGAAGGGGTACTTGTGCACGATTCCAGCTTCTTTGGATATTCCTTTTTAAGTGGTCCATTCTTGGTAATCTGGCCTTTGCCGCACCGGAGGCTGTCATCAGGGTAGCTTGGAGTACGTTGGTAGTTGTATTACCTCCAACCGCAGTGGCAGCAGTTACTTTCATAGTGTCTTTTATGTGGCGCATCTCACTTCTTAAAGCATCCGGGAGGTGTTTATGTTCTTGTGTTTCATGAAATTCCTGTCTGTTATTTTGACTAATTCCACGCCTGGTGCAAACTTTTCTCTGCTCGCGGGCCAAAAAACGTACAAATTAATTTTTAATGAAGTCATTAAACCTTTTTTTATTTTTGT
>CAUHTR010006052.1:0-17670 GCA_959609185.1 Schmidtea polychroa
AAAAAAAAAGAATTATTAATGTTATAGTTGTCAAAGATATATGCCCAGATTTCATTGGGGGTGTAGATACAATGGAGAGATTTGGTATTCGACTGGTAGAGGTAGACAGTATTGAAGCGTCACAAGTAGGGAGGACATATGTGGACTCACAACGAGAAGAGAAAGCATTATTAATGCTTGGAGACAGGAAGAATGAGCAGTTAGACATATTGCTACGAAAGTTCAAAGGTATTTTATGGCTTCAACTTTTGATCTCGGGTTTACGAAAGTTGTTCAACATGAAATGAATAGTGTGTTTATATCCCTAACCAAAACAACCCCCCAAACAAAACATACCTCTATTACGCTTAAACCATTAGAAAAACAACACAAAACTTATACTTTTATAGTATTTTAACCCTATATTTTGAAAACAACCACCCTTAATGACTCTAACTGTTTTAATCTTTAAAGCCTCAAACTAAAAACATAAAGAGAATAAAAAAGAAAATGGTATTATGAAAAGTTAGAGGACTATTTTGACACTACTTGAGGATGTCAACTAGCAAGTTGCTAATTGACTAATTTGACTCATTAAAAAATAAAAAATTTTATGAAAATAGTAAAACTGCTCTGAGAGGACAGTGGTATTTTTTTTTTCCACTGTCCTCTCAACAGTTTTTTTTGATCCGGATCATTTTTTTTTATTTCAACCTCTTTCGTTTATCAAATCTCTTCCAATATACAAGCTGGCCAGGCCCATAATCAGAATCAATCCGATAATAGCAGCACACCTTATTATTCGCTTCTCGCTCGAATACGATTTCATCGGCGTTTTAAGTGTGCTGCTCGAAAGTACAAATGAATTCGAAAGCGAATCCGAAAGAGGTCCGAAAACAACCAAGAAATATTTTGAAATAAATGTGCACATTATAGAATCGATCCGGGGGTGTTCGAAAGACTGGTGGCGATAATTACCGGTTCGCCACCATCACCCGTTTCAATATTTTTTTTTCATATTTATGTTTAAAAAATAATTAATTAATAAAATAAATAAAATAAAATAAAAATAAATAAAATAAAATATAAATCTAAGATACCCACACCATTTTCAATATTATTTTCAAATTTTTAATATTATTTTATGTTGAAAAAAAACTAACCGTAGTTAGGATTTGAACCACTATCCATTTGAACCACAATGCCAGTCTATTCCCACTGCGCTATCGGAGTTCGGATTTTTGTCATTTTTTAAATTTTTAATTAATAAAAAAATAAAATAAAATAAAAATAAATAAAATAAAATATAAATCTAAGATACCCACACCATTTTCAATATTATTTTCAAATTTTTAATATTATTTTATGTTGAAAAAAAAACTAACCTCAGACGTGATTTGAACCACTATCCATTTGAACCACTGTGCCATCAAGGTTTGGATTTTTTGTCATTTTTTAAATTTTATTATAAAAATGAATAATATAATCTTAAAATTCAAGAAAAAATAAATTAAATCTTGATTATAATAAAGAATTTACTCATGAAATAAAAAAAATCGATATTTTAAAAATCTCTCCAACTTCAGGATCTATAGCAAACTTAAATCGTAGGGGTGATATAGTTTTTCAATCTCTTCAAACATCAAACCCAATAGATATTTGTAATGCCAAATTATATTATAAAATTGAATTTGAAATTGAAGCAAACAAAGATATAACCCTAGAAAATAATTTCTTTCCAAATTTATTCTCGAACATGAGATTAAAACTAGGATCATCAGAATTGAAACTGTTTTACATCCAGGAGTATATTCTACAATGTTAAATTTTATTTTGACTGGTTGTGATTATAAAAATGAATATGGTGAATTAACAGGTTGGATTCCTGATGTTAATAAAGGGGATTTAGATAAAGATGGTTTAGATGTAAATTATGCTTACTATAAAAGAGCTGAACTTTATAAGTTGAAAAAATTTGAAGGTTATTTTGAATTAAAACACTTGTTCGGATTCCTTCAAAACTATAACCGGGTGCTCCATAATGTTTTTATAGAACTCATCTGTAATAGAGTAGAAGGTGATAAAAGATTGTTCTATGGAGCTGCAGATACAAAAGCTAAATTAAAATTATCAACACTTGAATTGCATATACCTGAATGGACATTAAATCCACATTCTGAAATCAAACTCCTTGAAAGATTAAATTCCAACAAATCTATAAATGTAAATTATTTAAATCGAATCTGTAGTGAATTTAGTATGACAGAGGGTTCAACATATTCTATAAAGGTAGCAAATTTAGCATACCGACCAAGATATATCTTGATTGGATTCAAAGAAACAGATTCATCTTTCCAAAAGAACAATAATCTATTTATTCAAAAGATTGGAAATGATAATTTAAAAACAATTCAAATTCAATTAAATAGTTCATATTATCCAATAAATCGAATGGAATTTAATATTGAAAATAATGAAAACATATTCCCATATCTAAATTATATTGAAACATGTTATGATTTTAAAATTGAAGCGCAATTAAGTTTAGAAGATTTCAAAAATTTATATTCTATATTTTGTATAAATGTATCAGACCAAGATGATCGCCTAGCTATAAATAATGTTGATGTTACACTTCATATAACAAAGATTCTAATTTTAAAGCTAAAGTATATACATTAAATATTAGAAGAAAAGAAAATAGAAATGAAATTATATGGTGGAAAGATTTCAATTATTGAAAATATACGAGGAGATTCCTCATAAAAAACTTTTTAAAATGAGTAAATATTGGACATGTGAAACTTGTCATTGTCAAGTTACAAAACATCACAAAGCCTCTCATGTTAAAACTAAAAAACATATAATGTGGTTAGGAGGCGACCTACAATCTTCAAAAACAACATCTTCAATATTAAAACCTTTTACTACAGAAAAATATCCAGGTGAAAGACATTTATTCCGTCACAACTATACTGGACCAGGAACAAGATTAGATATTAGATTAGATGAAAATAATAATCCTAAACAAGGAGAAGAACCAATAAATAGAAACGCAAAAGATGTTGCTAATAAAAGGATCCTCGAACAAGCAGACACTGAGAATCACCCCCTTCAAAGACTAGTTTCCAAACCCCAACAGAATCAGAAATAAAATATGCTAATGAATTACACCATGAATTTAGAAAAAATAAAAAATATTTAAAAGTTCAAGTACATGAAAAAGATCAAACATGGTCTGCTGATTTAGTCTTTATGCCAACCAAATCATCAGACCTTGAAAAATATAAAATAATTTTAACTGTAATAGATTTGTATACAAGATTTGCTTTTGCAAGATGTTTAGAAAATAAAACAGGATATTCTATTACAGAAGCATTTGAAAATATATTTGAACAACATCAAAGAATTCCAAAATATTTATGGTGTGATAAAGGAACAGAATTTTATAACAAAGTTTTAACAAAGTTTTTAAATGAAAATGATATTAAATTATATTCAACAGAAAACGAAGGAAAAGCAGTTGTAGTTGAAAGATTAAATAGAACATTAAAAAATAAAATGTGGAAATATTTTACTGCTATTGGAAAACAAAAATGGAACAATGAATTGTTACAAAAGATTGTAAATGAATATAATAATGATGTACATAGTTCTATAAAATCAACACCTTTAAATGCTTCCTTGAATCCTGAAACCATTAAAGTGGTAAATATTGAAAATGATGTTATTGAAAAACCAAAATTTAAAATTGGTGACCGCGTAAGAATATTTAAATATAAAAATAAATTTGAAAAAGGATTCACAGCAAAATGGACAAATGAAATTTTTATTATAAATAAAATACATTATACAATTCCAATAACATATAGCATCATTGATTTAAATAATGAAAAAATATTAGGTAGATTTTATAATAATGAACTACAGAAAACAGATTTCTAAATCGACAAGCTCTAAAACAAACTTTTCCATATTTCAGCTTCTTCTCTATCCAAATAAATATAATTATATTTTTCTTTCCAATGATTATCAACAAACATATCAAACATATTCTTATCAGGTTCAACATTTGAAAATAAATCATTATAAATCATATTCTTATCACGCTTGTCTAATTTAAAAAATATAAAACAATTAGAATTATTTCTTATAGAGTTTTTATCTAAAGCATAATATGTTTGAGATATATAAATAACATTACAATTATTATGTCTACCTCGTGTAAAGTAACTCTTTTGAATCTCTTGATTTTTCATGTTAACAACATCATCAAATATAACTAGATTCTAGACAATATTGAAGCGTCACAAGTAGGGAGGACATATGTGGACTCACAACGAGAAGAGAAAGCATTATTAATGCTTGGAGACACGAAGAATGAACAGTTAGACATATTGCTACGGAAGTTCAAAGGTATTTTTATGGCTTCAACTTTTGATCTCGGGTTTACGAAAGTTGTTCAGCATGAAATGAATATAGTAGGTGGGCCTGTAATGTTACAGCCAAGAAGACAACCAATGCATTTAGAACAAAAGCTTGACGAACTTGTCACAAACTTATTAGAAGCGAGAGTTATTAGAAAATGCAAAAGTGCATGGAACGCGCCACTAGTGATTGTGGCTAAGAAAGATGGATCAATAAGGATGTGTGTCGACTATAGAGGGTTGAATGCGATCACTGAAAAGATATCTTTTCCAATGCCAGATACACGATTTCTACTGGATTGTCTGGCAGATTCAAAATATTTCACATCCATCGATCTAGGTCAAGCATATTATCAAGTTGGAATGGCGAAGGAAATTCAAGAGGTCACGGCTTTCAGTACAAGGCAAGGACAGTTTTGTTTTAACCGACTTCCTTTTGGACTAGCAACAGCCCCTGCGACGTTTCAAAGAATGATGCACTCAATGTTGGATGGAGTATTATTTAAGGGTGTTGTTGTCTACCTCGACGACATTCTTGTCTATGGAAAAGACATAGAGGAACACAATAACCGATTAGAGGAAGTATTCAGAAGAATTCAACTAGCGGGGTTGAGAATTAACCCAGAAAAATGTAATCTGTATAAAGAAGAATTGACATTCCTAGGGCACACTGTAAGTGCAAGTGGGATAAAAACGAACGACAAGAAGATTAAAGAGATTCAAGATGCAGAAATACCAGTATGCGCCAAACAATTAAGATCCTTTTTAGGTATGACCAATTACTATAGGAAGTTTATAAAAGACTATGCAAAAATTGCGGAACCTCTACATGCAGCTACGTCCGGCTGTGAGAAAAAGATTAATTGGTCAGAAGATTGCAACAATAGTTTTGAATTACTTAAAACAAAGTTGTGTGAAGCTCCAATTCTAGATTACCCAAGAATGGATAGAAACTTTATTCTGGATACAGACGCTAGTTTTGGGGCCATCGGAGCAGTTTTATGTCAAGCTAAAGAAGATGGTACTGAAGTAGTAATTGCATATGGGTCGAGACACTTGACCGCACATGAAAAAGGTTATTGTGTGACTAGGAAGGAGTTACTTGCTATACACGAATATGTAATGTATTTTAAACAATATCTATACGGAAAGTCATTTGTAGTACGAACGGATCACAAGGCGTTGGTTTTCATGAGATACACAAAAAAAACCGATAAGCCCGCAATTTCAAACCTGGCTAGCCAACCTTTCCGGATATGATTTCGATCTTCAATATAGGAAAGGAGAGGAACATGGAAATGCGGACGGAATATCAAGGATTAAAGGGATGCTATGTGCACAATGCCAGACTAGACATGAAGACGCAAAAGAAGAAAAAGCCAGAGTAAGACATATCAGCTCATTGCAGAAGACTGAGTCGATGACAAAACTCTTAGAAAAGCAACAAGATGATGTAGATTTCATTCACATGACAAGAGTGTTACAGGGAGAAGAGAAAAAAGATGACTTGAATAAAAAGAAATTTCCTTTCAATTTGCATAACAACATAAAATTAGAAGATGGGTTTTTATTATTAGAGAAGAATGGTAAAGATGTCATCCTGGTGCCGATAGACTACTCAAATACGTTAGTTAAAGGAATACATACTGAAATGTGTCACATTGGAGTAAAGAAATTAATTAGCTATATGAGCAACATATTTTTTTGGCAAAACATGCAAGAAACTATACAAAACTGTTTGAGAGTATGTGAGATATGCTGCAGAAGGAAAATAGTGCAGGAGAAGACAAAGGAACGATTGTTGCCGATAATAAGTTCAGAATTTTTAGAACAGTTGGTCATTGATATAGCACACATGAAGAATGGTGGAGTGTACAAGTATATGCTAGTTATCATTGATCGTTTTAGCAAAATGGTCAGTCTGACCGCACTGGAGAGACAAGACGAGAGATCGATTTTCAAAGCCATATTGGAGAAGTGGATATACCGTTTCGGAAAACCGCGAAATTGTCTGTCAGACAGAGGGAAGAACTTCGATAGTGGTTTTATGAAAACAAATCTAGGAAGACTGGGTATTACGCAACAGTTCAGTTCACCATATCAGCATCAATCTAACGGTTTAGTTGAGAGAACAATACGGACAGTCAGAGACTTGCTGGCGACATCATTAGCAGGTGGACTAGGAGAGCGAAATTGGGCGGAGTTACTTCCTCGAGTAGAATTTTGTATCAACGTGACACAACAGAGCGCGACGGGATTTTCTCCATTTGAAATTGTTTTTGGGAGGAAGATTAACCTTCATTCAACATTGCCTCAGACGACATTGGATACAGTTGAGATACATAGATTGGTAAGAGAGAACAGTGAGAAAGCAGCTAAACGAATGAAAGAGATGGAAACAGAGAAGAGAACGAATCGATGTTTCACGGTGGGGGAGAAAGTGATAGTTCGGAAAGAACCACAAAATCGCGACAAAGATGGACTACAGTATGAAGGTCCGTTTGTCATATCAAAGTTTTTGTCAGAACACCAGGTGGAATTGAGTGACGGGACGACAAAGAAACTCAGACGAATTGAATGGCTTAAGAGATGGGCAGTTCCTTAAAGAAGGGGAGAGTGATGTAAAGTTTTGTTTGAATAATATTCGTTTTAGCGTGTTTTTGAAAAATATATTTTATTGAATTATTATTGACTTATTTTATGAATTTAGAAGTTGAAGACATCATAACTGGTAAAGTACCAATGTATCGTCATGATGGACCAAAACAACTAATATTTTTATCAATAAAATTTTTTATAATTTTCATCATTAACCGGCTATTTAGAGATTATTGAATCATAATCTTATAAGAAAGGAAAATATAAATATTTTCTCCTTTATTTTAAAAATTTTAAATTATCATTTTAAATTTAATTAAATTCTTTTATTTAAATAATATTTCGTAGTTAAATGTTTTTTAAAACTAATTGTTTTAATATTCCCATTTTGTTGTAAATTTCAATATTTTAATTTCGACTTTTAATTCAGTTGATAAAACTTCTTTCAAATTCAAATTAAGGATTTTAAAAATGATAAATCATCAATTCTCTGAAGGAGAATGTATAATTGGTAAGTTGGGCACTAATCCATGGTGGCCAGGAATGATAAAAGAATGTAATAAAATTAACAAAAACCAAGTTTTTGTAAAATTTTTTGAAATTAATATCGAATCTTGGATTGAGACAAATAGCGTAATAAATTGTTCATCGCGTGAAGAAATGGAACAATATTTGAATAATATTCAAAAAACTACGTCAAATGTTAAATATCTTAACTATATTCCATCGGCCATGGTTGATTTGTATAATGAAGCGTGGAAAACATTTGACAGTAAACAAAATTTCTATAAATACAAAGAAAATCAAAGCAGTATTAATGAGGTAGCAATAAGCAAAGTCCAATCTCACCGTGGAAAATTGCCAATAAAGGACTTTGAATCTCATCCATGTGAAATATGTTTGATGAAAGAAGTGGAATTTGATTGTGGAAGTAAAAATCAATTCTTAGTGGAAATGAATGAGGACGAACAGAGTAATTGTGATATGAATATCAATTGTTCTATATTTTGATTTGAATAGGAAAATATTTCTCTCGTTTAATGTTGACTGGCAATGAGGACAATAATACAAAATGCGGTAATTATTGTAGCTGGAAATATCACAAAGATTGCGTGAAAGATGAAAATGGTAAGCATATGAAATATTTGGATGGGTTTTATAAAGGGGATTATTAGTTATTATTTGGCAGGTAATTGCATTTCTATTGGTCAGTAATTGCGGTTACAATTGAGGGGGGGGGGGTAAATCTGTCTGCCTGGTTGATATTTGCCCAATTGTATTGATATCAATTGATCCCAGGTGTCCCACTAGTGACAGCAGGAACATATTGATTATATTGCCCTTGTCTAGTGGAATCTTGCTTTTCTACTGCCATTTGTCAATATAGATGACCGATTCAGACAATAATGGGCAACGCGGAGACATTTATTGGATTCCCAATCATTTGGTGCGCATTTTGTAACATTTTCTGATTGGTTTATGCAATTTATGATTTTTCTGTGCCATTCTGACTGACTGATTATCGATTTATTATCGATCTATTAATGATTTATTATCGATTTATTAATGATTTATTATCGATCTAGTAATGATTTATCGATCTAGTAATGATTTATTATCGATCTATTAATGATTTATTATCGATCTAGTAATGATTTATCGATCTATTATTGATTTATTATCGATCTATTAATGATTTATTATCGATCTAGTAATGATTTATCGATCTATTAATGATTTATTATCGATCTATTAATGATTTATTATCGATCTAGTAATGATTTATCGATCTAGTAATGATTTATTATCGATTTATCAATGATTTATTATCGATTTATCAATGATTTATTATCGATTTATCAATGATTTATTACCGATTTATGATTTATTATTGATCTATTAATGATTTATTATCGATCTATTAATGATTTATTATCGATCTATTAATGATTTATTATCGATCTATTAATGATTTATTATCGATCTATTAATGATTTATTATTGATCTATTAATGATTTATTATCGATCTATTAATGATTTATTATCGATCTATTAATGATTTATTATCGATTTATTAATGATTTATTATCGATCTATTAATGATTTATTATTGATCTATTAATGATTTATTATCGATTTATTAATGATTTATTATCGATCTATTAATGATTTATTATTGATCTATTAATGATTTATTATCGATCTATTAATGATTTATTATCGATCTATTAATGATTTATTATCGATCTAGTAATGATTTATTATTTTATATTAGATATTTTATTCAATGATAATTCAGAAAAATAATGATAAATTAATAATAATAATATAATCAAATATCTCTCTATATATAAAAAATCTAAGGGTTCCCTCCATCAGAATTTTACTTTTTTTTATTATATTTTTATTTTTTTTGTTATTTTTTAAATATTTTTTACCTTTTTAATTTTTTTTATATTGTTTTTTTATTTTTGGTTTTATTTTTATTATTTTTTTTTAATATTTTTTTACTTTTTTTTATTATATATATATTTTTTGGTTTTTTTTAATTTTTTAATTTTAATTTTTTGTAGTTTTTATTATTTTTTAAAATTTTTTATTCTTCACTCATCCCGTTATAACGTGGGGTTAATGTTAAAGTAAATATCCAGGGTATTGTTGGACAGGAGTAAGATTCAGTTTATTAATATGTTTACATAACTATGATAAAAGATAATAGCATAAACCGTTTCAAAGTAATATAGAACGATAAGGATAAAAGAATAAATAAATCATAAAAAAATTAAAAATACCACTGAAAAAAAATCAATATTTATAGTTGAAGAAGTTGAATACCTTGATATGGGCGACATGGACTATCTGTGCATCTATTGTGGGGGAATGAACTTCAAAAATGGTGGATTTAAATGCTGTAAGTTCAGATTGAAAGTAAAACCAATAAATATCTAGCCTTATTACATGCTTAGCTTGAGTGGCCAAGATAATCAGTATCTGTATTGTGGGGCATTGTCAGGCCCATAGGATATCTCCATCAATACCCTCAACTCCAATTAGCATATATGCAAGAAATGCCTTAATTGCTTAGGCATTAGACTTTGACATTGCATGGAATTCTTCATTAGCTTTTACCAGGTTGAGCGCGACCGCTGCCTCTTATTGTGGCATATTCAATACCATCAACGGCCCTAAGTCCAGCGAAAGATGTAATACCCCGTTGGACAATATTTTTTGGGGGATACAGCAGGCAATCGACTTATTGTTTTTACGGCCCGTTCTCTTTTCTTGCACACCGTAGGTGATGTTTCAACCCATCTATAGTGTATGGGATGTTTATCATATGTAAGTGTTCGACTAAATTCATCAATCATGTTTAACTTAAAAAACTCTAATAACATAGATGTACTATTCTTACGTAACGCCTCCGCTTCGTTTCTTCAAACGTGATATGATTATCATTTTCCAGCGTTCTAATGGGGTTGGTGAAGCGAAGCGAATAATAATACTAAATAATTATAAATAATATTAATAAAACACAATAATCAATAATAATGATAAAATATAATAATCAATAATAATAAAATATAATCAATAATAATTATAAAATATGACAATCAATAATAAAATATGATAATCAATAATAAATGTATATAATAATTCTGTCCAACGGTCAACCAATCATATCCAATTGTGCTAGATCTGGTGTGCAGCTGCAACAAGAGCGTCTGGCTGTGCAGCATTTGCGGCGAGGTGATCAATGTTGCCCAATTGTTTGTGTGCAATGTAAGTGCTGCATCTCAACCATTCACATTCATTGATCGCTGCCATTCAGAATCACACTTGCATGCGTCCATATCACAGGCTGTGCCTCAGCGCCCACCTAGATATGAGCCCTGATATGAAACAATGTCCCTTACACAGCTGCATCAATTGCTCCCTTGATTACCTCACCGAACCAGAATCCAAGCGCAATCAATCTAACCTTGACCTGGTGAGCTGCATCAAGTGATTTGTTTGTTCTCACCTCGTATTGATGCTCATTTGCCAATCAGATGCAAGCTGGCGTTCCACAATATCACCGATTGCTTACCTACAATATACATTCGTATTACTCGCCATTTGATCATTTGTTATCGGCATTTGGTGGCATCCGATGTGCTCCAATCAAATGTTGCTCGGTTCTGTTTCTATTGCTCACGCTCGATAAGCGCAGGAAATCAGGAGGCGGTATTGCTATCTTTATTTTATTGATAATTTATGGATTTATGTCTGATAATCAATATTTGTTTATTTATCGATATTATTGATGATTATCAATCAATATTTGGGTATTTATCGATATTATTGATGATTATCAATCAATATTTGGGTATTTATCGATATTATTGCTGATTATCAATCAATATTTGAATTATTAATTAGCTAATTAATTGATTTATTGAATGAAAAATATGAAATCAAATCAACTCATCGATAATAATTGTGCATAATTGTGAAGGTATCCTGCAAATACTGCTTGGTCACCTACCACAAGTGCGTGCCATGCCTGTCTGGTGCAACAGAACTTATTGATGAGCACACATTCGTATGCAATGCCTGCAAGTAGGGATCAATTGATAATATATGAGGGAGTGATTGGGGCAATTGATTAGGTTCCCCTATGCTCACCGAGCCCAATATCTGGCACTGGCATTGCCCCGAGAAACATCGATATGTGACGGTGTCCATGCATGGAAGCTGGGGCAACTCAAGCTGATCACTGACAGTGCCACAGGCAGGAAATCTGTGATCGTCACCGAGGAAACGGGCAGGAAATGGCCTACTGACATTCACAGGACGATCTCTGTCAATCTGCAATCATTGGACCATTTGGTGAGCTTCGGTGTGCTCAGGTTCCAAGGTTATTGATTATTGCTATTTATTGATTATTGTTAATTATTGATTATTACTATTTATTGATTATTATTGTTTATTGATTATTACTATTTATTGATTATTGTTATTGATTGATTGTTTCACTCTAGATATCCAGGTCGCGTTGCGGCACCTTGCAGTGTTGGTTGAGCGCGTTGCCACTACATGCAACTTGTGCCAGAATTTTTATCGCAATTCATTCGTGTTGCGATTTGCGGGACTCTTTCCATTGGTGGAGAATTTCTACTATGGTAACGCCGTCACATTCAGGGATGAAACCTGCCAATCACAGCCGCTGGCAGCAATCGGGAAATGCAATTGCATGGAAGCGGCGTGTACAACAAGGAATTGCCCCAATGTAGCAGCCAATGCTGAATGCACAGATGAGAACTGTGGAGCCCACAATCGGTGCCGTAACCGCCGATTGCAGAAGCGGCATTTCCCCCGCTACAAACTGCTGCTGGTGGACGAAATCGGCCCCTACGTGATAATTGACGAGACCGTTGTCAAGGACGTGCTGGTAGGCGAGCTGGTAGGCGTTGCTAAGTCCACCGGGTGGGCGTCCAGCAATTACCACCGAGTCGGGCCCAGCAATTGTGTTATCAAGCTGTCAGATGAGACAGTTATTGATTGCTCTCAGTTCTGCTCCATGTCGCGTTTCATCAAGCCCAGTGGGGATCGGCCCAATCTCCAGGCTAGAATCATCACCGTTGCTGGATTCCCTCGCATCGGTTTGTTTGCTGTGCACTGATTGGCTGATATCCAATAATATCCATTATCATCCACCAATTCAGGATTGTTCTCCTCGCACAGAATTGTCAAGGGCGACATTTTAACCCTCGATTTCCAATCATTGATTTATCGGGCCGCTGCCGACAGTGCCGATGTGCCTCATCACCACACGCCCGCCCGGCTGGAAACATGGAAGGAAGCCTCAGTTGCACCGACTAATCAAATGGCAGAGGAATTGTTTGTCATTGACCTATGCGGTGACGACACTGACCAGATCCGTGACGATTCCATGGATACCGAGACGATCACTGGGCGAGCCCCTCTGTGTCCGGAATGCCTGAAGGAACTGATGATGCCCTTATCCAAGCCGCGAGTTTTGATTCACTGTCGGATCTGCTACTCCGTGTTCCATTACAGATGCGCATGCTTATCGATTGAGCTCAATGATGCATTGTGCAACCGATTGGAGCAGGAAGCGCGAATCCAGAATTTCATTTGTCAGGTGTGCATTGCAATGCGGCCTTGATTGCAGCTCACCAGTTGATGTGTATTAATGCAATTTATGTCCGCTCTCGATTTGTCTGGAATTGCGTGCGCCGTGTTTGTGTGTTTCATTTATTTCCTGGCCCATTTACACAATACATGTACAAGGTACATGCTGAGTATATAGTGAGTACATGGTGAGTACATGGTGAGTACATGGTGAGTACATGGTAAGTATATAGTGAGTATATGGTAAGGTTACAACTTGCCTAATTGCAACATGACAATAAATATGATACATACTCGCACACACTAGATACACACACCCTCATAAATCATACATTTGGTACTGAAATGTTTACTGAAACTCGACGTCCTCTTGCTTCATGTATTTTACTTTTACACATTTGCATTATAAATATTTACCAATTGATGTTCCATATAATTTGTAAGGTTCCGCTTATTGATCGCTGTGTTGATTGTTTATTTGCAGATCTTGTCCTCTCGTTATGAACAGTATAGATTATATGTTGGAAATTAAATTACCTACAATTCTCTTAATCTCATGTTCTATCTTATTTAGACTGACCTTTATTGCTTGTGCTCTAGTATTGAGTAATTCAATTTGATTTATGAGCTTATATTTCATTATGCTTGAATTGCATGAGATAAAGTATCGCAATGAAAGGTAAATAGTATTAAAATCATCAGTTTTATACATTTGAAATGAATTGTAAATCACTTATAAGTTTAAAATACTATTATTCTTTAGGGAGGCAAATTGATATTAATGAGTTAAGTTATCTATTTGGCCTAATTCGTCCATTATCTTTTTTGCTAACACCTCTGGTATCCAGTATTGGGTTTAATTAATCTCTTTTGCACGAACTGTACTTTGAGATCCCAAAACTTTTTCCTATGAAGTGATTAACAGCCTTTTCATAATTTAAAGCTTTCAATTATCTACACAGAGATTTTGGCTTTTTCAAAACATACCTAGGCATTTGAAATGTTATTCAATCTGATTATTTGTAATCTTCAAATAAAAATGTATCTAGCAATGTTATTGTAAGACGTATTTTAGGCGGTGTTTTGTAAATTTTAAAAATTTCTCTATATCTTTGAAATCGTTCTGGTTACAAGCCAATAAACAGTTATTATAAAAAATTCAATTTTTTGCATATGTTACAGTGAATTTGTATTACCAGTGAGAATATATTTTCACTAACGTTTCAGTGAATTCATATCCGAATACATTTTCACCAGGGGAAATATATTTCTACTGGTGAAAATATAACTTCACTAGCAAGTTTTAGTGAATGTATTATTTTACGGTTATTTTACGGTCTTGTTATCAAAATAATTCTTATATTCGATGGATATGCTCTTTCTGTGTTCTCAAAATTAGGACCTATCGGTCAATCGATCCAGTTATTTCTAGTCTGGAGACTACCCGAGTTAAAAGTTTAAATTTCACAGGAGATACAACAAACTCAATAAAACATTCAATGATATATTAATTTATTTTGAACTTACACATTAAATATAATTACATATTTATAAAAATTAAAAATCTTTTAAAAAACACTTCGCAGCTAGATGAAAGAATACACTAGTTACCGACACTTAGGGCCAAATATTTCCATGTGGTGAATTCTCGCTTGTCAATGAATACAAACTCACTAAATGTAACCAGTGAATTTGTATTTTCATTGTTAGATATACATTCACTGACCGGCTTAGCGAAAATATATTCTCACTGGTAATACAAATTCACTGTAACACATATATTTTTTAGGGTCTTTTGTTAAATTTAATATTGAATTAAATATTGGCTATAAAAATTTATTAATAATTCATTCTTGTTATTGGCTTGAACAGTAATGCGAAACACGTCATCCTTTTTATTATCATCGTTATCAGAATCATCTGATTCTTTGTTCTCCATTTCCAGAGTATGTTGAGAACTTTTAATTTTTTTATAAAATAAATCCTTTGGCGGTAAAGTAGACTACAAAAATATCTAATTTATTTTTTGGTTTCATCTTTGCTCTTATTTAAATTTAATAATTTTCATATTTATATTTTTAAGACAAAATTGTAAGGTACACGATATTTTGGCACAGTCTTTATCAAGTGTTTATTGAAAGGATAAGAAAATTCTCTATTGATTTGATCTATAGTCTTACAAATATTAATATGAAAATGATAAGATTACAAAAAATCTTCAAGCAAATTTAATCATACATTGATGTCATGCCGCCAACAACGCTCACTAGAGCAAGATTATCAAACTTATTAATTCATTTCAGTCCGCTATCGAGGTATTTCCTGATTCCATATCCCGGTATACATTCTGTAATTGTGAAGTATAGAGAGCAATATCAGTAAGTTTTCTATACATCTTTGCTTCTTAGTGTTTCTTTTTGTGTTGTACTAACAGATCCAAGAAGCAAGAGATGATTTTCTCTGTTTTTTCGAGCGAATACAATGTCTTTATATAGACTATTCATATAATACAAAAACGACTCAAAAGGCCTCTGATTTTCAATATGAGAAAAATATCATCGACATACTGTTTATAAACGGTAGGTTTATCATTAATTGAAAATAAATTCTTCCGAAAGGGCTGTAAAATAAAAATGGATGTCTGATTTTAAAAATGTTATTAAAAATTTTCAAAAATATTTAGAACGTCATAAAGTCATTGGATTCGAAAATAACGTGCAAAATTCAGTGAATTCGTTTTTTAAATAGTTTTATAAATAGATTTTTATAAATGGAATATTTTTATTTAAAATATGATATAATTAATGTAATTAATAAATTTGTTCAAAAATCTGTAATTTCTATAATTAATCAAAGACTGTCCCACCGAATAAATTGTTGTAAATAAATGGAAAATTAATTTTGCCTTCTTGTCAACAGCCTGATCTGGGCAGATTCAAGAACACTTGATCATGCTAATGAAGCATCTGTCAAACGCGTTGAATCAAGATGAAATGATGCAGATGGAGAGACTCGAAGGAATGCAAATTCTTTTATACATAGTTATAAATGCTAACTCCATATCCATTAATATCATTGAATAGTGAAACGACAAAATCCCATTTTCGTCTCAGAGTAGACAATGCCAATAATGCCTTATAGGGTTAGGGTGGTATCAGATCTGCATTTGTGTAGCTTTTTTTCTATGTCCCCCGTTACATAAACAAGTCAAACATGCCTGAATGTCAATGGAGAATTTTCCAATGGATTATACATTGATTTCTTTCTCATATTATTCCTTGCGGAAATTAATTGTGGAAATTATCATTTTCTGACTGGATGCATCTGGATAAATTCACAATTGCATTTCCCTCATACCAATGTTCTACAATTTTATTCTGGCAGACATTTATTGATTATTATAATTATTTACTTTTTATTATTTATCACTATTATTTTTATTTTTGTATAATAATTATTATTATAATTATTATTATAATTATTTATTATTATTATTATTATTGATTATTATTATTATTATTATTAATTATTATTATTATTATTATTAATTATTATTATATATTATTATTATTATTATTATTATTATTATTATTATTATTATTATTATAATTTTTATTATTATTATATTATTATTATTATTATTATTATTATTATTATTATTATTTTATTATTATTATTATTATTATTATTATTATTATTATTATTATTATTATTATTATTATTATTATTATTATTATTATTATTATTATTATTATTATTATTATTATTATTATTTATTATTATTATTATTATTATTTATTATTATAATTATTTATTATATTAGTTTTATTATTATTATTATTATTATTATTATTATTATTATTATTATATTATTATTTATTATTATTATTAATATTATTATTATTATTATTATTATTATTATTATTATTATTATTATTATCTTATGAATTATTATTATTATTATTATTATTATTATTATTATAATTATTTCATTATTATTATTATTATTATTATTATTATTATTATTATTATTATATTATATTATTATTATTATTATTATGTATTATTATTATTATTATTATTATTATTATTATTATTATCATCATCAATCATCATCATGTTGTTATTATTTCCAATTTCTAATATTGGGCTGGAACTGAAAGGGAAGTGAGTATAATAAATTGATTAAAATATTGTTTATAATTTGTGATAATGTAAAATATTTAAAATAAGACTGATATATATAAATAATAATTACGGGCAAACTTCGACAATCAAAATAAGTAATAATATTGAAAGAATTAGAAGTGAAGCAAACTAGTGTTAATTGGGATCTCTAATCTTTCCTTCTGGTTCAACGGCTTCAATCATTTTACTTGAAACAGCCTAGTCGTGCCCCCCCCCCCCGCTTGTTGAATGGGTTTTGATCAACTATTTCTCTAAAGGTAAATTTGCAATAATATCACTTTTAATAAACTGACAAGATCAAACAATTAATTTCAAATTGTTTTAACAAATATCACCAAATAG
>CAUHTR010006054.1:0-17549 GCA_959609185.1 Schmidtea polychroa
ATAAAATCAATACTGAAAATCGATTAGAACTTGAAAATTAAACAAAATTATGGATTTCCCACTGAAAACGATTTCAATCGATAAATTAATTTTTATTCTGCTGAATTTTAGAAAAAAATTAAAATTTTCTATAACAAAATTATGTTTCAATTGTAAATTAATTATTAATTTAAAGTTTTAAATCAATAACATTTTGGTGAATAAAATTTACATTAAACAAACTAAATTTAATATATAATTATTAAAAATGAAAATTACTTTGTATTTTTATTATTATTAATAATATTATTAAATAATTAAATGATAAGATATGTCTTTGCAGTAGAATATGTATTAAATTAAATGAGAAAATTTTCGATTCTAAGATAATCCTTTTACTTGTTTAACATTTAATTTATTCTGCTACCAAGAAACCATCATTTATTATTATTATTATTATTATTATTATTATTATTATTATTATTATTATTATTATTATTATTATTATTATTATTATTATTAATATTATTATTATTATTATTATTAATATTATTATTATTATTATTATTATTATTATTATTATTATTATTATTAATAATAATAATAATTTTTGTTATTTTAATATTTTATTTCAGATAAATCTATTCCAATAATTGGTGTTGCAAAATTTTGAGTGAATTTAATCTCATATTCTATATATTTTATTGATTAACGATTTAAACTATTGTTTCTGAAATATTTGAAATAGATTAAAACAAAGTTTTTATTTTACTGATTTCATTAAATTTGTTCAGTTTTTTTGAAAATTTCAAAATTATATAATAAAAATTGTATTAAATATTTTCGTGCAATCAATGAAAATTAATGTTATAGAAAAAGGATAAAACAATTGATAAAACAATGGTTGTATCCTGAATTTTATTGAATTAATAACAAAATAAAATCAGGAAATATATAACAGAATATTGCAACAATCTATTCCGTAAAAACACTTATCTAATTTTATTTTTCTGAAATTAATTTACAAGTTTCAATTACACCAACAATGAGATCTTGCACTTTTATTGGCATTTGATTATACTTTGGTCATAATAAATTTGAAAATAAATGTTCTAAGAAATAATTTCTGTATAATACATATATATTTGATATTTGATCAAAACATCACTTGAAAAAGGTAGTGCCGAAAATTCGTGAATATCAAAAAAATCATCGATATATTTACTGATTCATAGTCAATTTTTACTAAATACAATGCCAATTGAAAAGAAATCAGAGGTGAAATTTGAAAAAATTTCTTATAATATTATAAATTATAGAATTTATTTCAGTAATAAATGACGAAAAATATATTGCACATTGTTAATAAATATACGAAAACGCCAAACATTTGAAATATATTTCAGGAAAATGATGTTCATCTTTAGGCGGTCATCTTAGTCAGTGTTAAATTTTATTTAAGAAAATAATAATGATAAATAAATTCTAAATTCTGATCTAAATAAACCCGCTGTTTTTTACAAATGTACAATTGGAAGGAATATGTGAATAGAGTTCGACCGTGAAGATTTGGTTGCTTCACAACTTGAATTGGTTTTGAAAAGTTTTGAAAGTTAATATTATTATATTTGGACATTATTAATTATTATCTAAACCAGCTGTCGATAACACAAATACAGTGGAGTACCTCAAAATAGTTAATTAAAAGTACTGACCATTTGCAGGGCCGCTGAAATCAAACTAGAAATTCATATAACAAGATTTTTTTATTTAACACACTCAGAGCCGGATTTAAGTATAAGCAAAATAAACAGTAGCTTTGGGACCCCTCTTATCAGGACCCAAGAAAAATAATCCTTAAAAAATCTTATAATGATTTTTACGTGAATGAATGCATTTAAATCGGAAATATAATATATATTTTTAACTTTGTAAATTATTTTTTGTCGCATATATATTTATATTTATTATAAATAACGAAATAATAATAAGTATATGTTTTAGATTTTTAAAATTAAACTTTTTTGGAAAGGGGACCAAAATATTATGTGCTTAGGGGCCCCGCAATACCTAAATAAGACATTGTACATACTTGATAAAAAACGTAAATGACCTAAAATGACAGTTTTGCGTAATTTCTATCGGCCGATTAGAGACAAACAAATATATTTCCTTATTTACAGTAAAAGGATGAATAAAGTAAAAAATAATTTCATAAATCATTATTTTTGAAGATTGTCAACAAAAAGCTGACTACTGACCTAAACTGCTAAACTATTCATTGCAAAAATTACCGAAATTTGTCTAGCGAAATTCATTAATTGATTAAAAATTTTAGATAAAACTTTCTTGTTAAATAAATAAAAATATTGAATTTTTGTTGAACTTTTCTTTTTAGTTACACTATTAATAAGTATAGAAACTCATCATAAATTTAACCCCAGGATGTTTAATAAGTTATATAAGTTGCTGATATTCACCGTCCGATGCATAATAGTACTGCGCGACAGTGACATATTGTTGATAAAATCCAGTATTTCAGATTTATTTGAAAATCTTTAAACAGTACCTCACCAGCTTTTATAATTGTGTCTTTTCATAATTCGCTATGATGCTATGGCAGCCAATGTTCCCTACAAGCTGCGCGCTTGCGCGGCCGCGCAGCTACTGAAACTTATTAGCGCACTAGCTGCAAGTCTCCGCGTAGTTTCCACAGTTCGCCGCTCAGCTAAGTCTGTTATAGAAATTGGTATGACCATTGGTTGCAGCGACTTTATCCGAGGCTCATAGTCTGGTCGGGGAATCACTCAAGGGTACAAGTCATAGCCAATGTGATTCACCGACTAACCACTATGAACCGCTGTTGGAAATATTATTTGAAGGTTGTGGACCCTTAGCGGCCAAAGTCAAGGCTCTAAAGTGCCATAAGGTCGTGGCCGAGTGATTTAAAATACAAATAAACGTTCATTGATTTATTGTATCGATATTTTAGGAAGTTGTAATTTATTTTTATGTTAAAAATCACATTATCCGTGCCATAATGTCAAAATGAAAGCAGGAGGAAGTGAATCATGCTCTTCGAAAAAGAAAACTTCTTCAAGATTCAAGGAAGAGTGGCTTACCGAAACGGTCGAAACTGGTGTATTGTCATCATCTAACAAGCAGAAGATAAAACTTGGAGGTTTTTTCACATGCAATGATGCTGGCACTTTTATTGACACTATTTTCTCAAACGCAAATGCTTCAGGAGATTTCAGCTCGGGAAAGAAATGAGAGGAATGGAAACCTGATTACTTAAAGCGGCATCTCAATCAAAAAGTGCATACCGAATCAGTTACAAAGCTGCGTAATCAGAAGAGTGGTGGAACTTTGATAATGCTACAGAAGAGTACAATAGATCGTAGCGTTCTATTAGGGATGGAAGAGAGAAAGCGTTCAACTTCAGATTTGGTAAAAGTGCTGATTGATAACGTTATTCTTGCTATTAAACTGAATGCATCTATGCTTTTGGTACCAGATATTCATGAGCATATTGCCAAATATTTTAAAATTGCAGAAAGTTGGCGCAGCAAAAACTATTCATTTGAATTTGTTAAGTGTATAAGCTTTGTCTTAAAAACTCTTATGACTGAATTGCAAAAATCTGCATTTCATATGTTGATAATAGATGAAAGTACCGATATTTAAGTTCAGAAAATGCTGATAGTTTATTTCAGGTATCGACTTGAAACAGAAATTGTTTGCAGAACAATATTCGGTGGTATTGTGAAGTTGCCTTCATGCGATAGCGTCTCTATTGTGATGGCAATAAAACAATTACATTGTGAGAATGATCTTGATTTGCAGAAGATGGTAATGTTAACATCAGATGGCGCATCTGTCATGCTAGGGAAAAATAATGGAGTGGCAGCAATTCTGAGGCAACATTGCGCTGCTCATCGAGAAGACTTAGGTATTGATGATGCTTGGAAGCAAGTTTCATCAATGCATGTTATTGAAACGTTACTTAGTTACAGTTTATTTATACAATGTTCAGCAGGTCATCAGTTAAAAATGAGAAGTTTCGGGAATTGGCCAATGCTGCAGAAAGTTATGCCGTGGAATTTCGTCTTTTGCATGAAGTGAGATGGTTATTTAGGTATTTAACAGTTGCCGCATTTGTGCAAAACTACAACATTTCGATTGACTATTACACTGAACAGGAAAACATGTCATCAGGAAACTCTATTGATCTAGATATGGTTTACAAGCATTGGACCACCCATAAAGACAGACGTGGAAAGTGAAAATCGGGCAATAAACGAATGCTCTAAATTTCGAACTACATATATTTTATTTGCAGGTTTTTGCAGAATAAA
The DNA here is from genome assembly GCA_959609185.1 of Schmidtea polychroa. Lineage (NCBI taxonomy): Eukaryota > Metazoa > Platyhelminthes > Tricladida > Dugesiidae > Schmidtea > Schmidtea polychroa. The sequence goes on from CAUHTR010006054.1 coordinate 4,338, forward strand.
TTGTATTTAACACTTTACTGACATCATTTACTTGAAAGAATTAGAACTATATTTTAATTTACATAATGAATAATGTCATCTCTGTCTACACCTAATTCCGAAATTTAATAACTTCTATAATCTTAAAAAAAATCAATAAATATATATTATAGGAACACACAAACTTACCTGTGTGTAGAAATTTATTGTTGCGAAATTTAGTAACTTTATTATAGGTTTTGTGAAGGTGAGAGAAAAATAATTGAACACACCAACACAAAACACAAAATGAAAAATGCATGCAAAATTCTTATATAGTTGTATTTATATAGTTGTTTTTGTTCCGAAATAAATAACTGTTAACATATTGTTAACATATATTGTTAAAATATAATTATTTTAAAATTATTAAAAAATGCAAGAAAATACTTTTAATTTAGATTCCGACAGCTCTACCTTGAGCTTTAGGGAAAAAGAAGAAAATACAATGTAAGTTTTATTCATTAAATTACAAAACATTAAAATATTTTATAGTATGTGTGAAAGCAGCATTTCAAATATTGAAGGTCCTTCGAGATCTTTTGATTTACAGAAAGAAATTATAAAAAGATTATAAAAATTTAAAAAACTATTTCGTTCATGTACGTCGATTTTTTCCTAAATGTCTTAAAAAATTAATGTGTTTGGTAATTACTTTATTTATTTATAAATATAAAAATATCTAACTTACATTTTAGCGAAATAATTCCATATTAATGCATAAAATATCATAAATTTCCTAAAAAACACTTGAAATTTAATTATTAATATATTTATAAATGATAAATTATAAATGATAACTAACAGTAATATTTAAGAACTTGAATAATGATCTCATAATTATATAAAATCAAAATTCAAGTCTTAAAATATACTTGAAATTAAAAAAATTACCTGAACACTATTTTTGTTGCTAATAAATTATTTAATAAATGAAATTTAATAACTTCATTATCACGTTAATGGTGACTCACCTCAACTGGTGTGCACACCAACGTGAATTATAGAAGTTATTAAATTTCGGAATTGGGTGTAAATGCTTTTAATTATATTAAAGACTGGCGTGTAAAAGAGCTGTTAACACCTGTAAATATGATTTTCACAAATGTTGCACACTAAAATGTCACATCATGTTTTTTTGCGCACACCTTCATTTTTCCGCACAGCACCGTCAAAAATTAGGGGGAACGTTGATGGTAGCTGATTTTGATTTGAAGCTACATTTGAAAACTAATTTCAAGATGAATTATATTTATTTTTTATGGACTATGGTAAACAAGAAGCATTGATCTATACTATAGATTCTATAGCCTGTAAGAATGAGGATAAATAAAATATTAAATGAAAATAGATCAAATGTGAAATTGATGAAAGATTTAATGATTAAATTTATTAATGATCAATGATTTTAATGATTAATTTTTATACAAACGTATAAAAAATATATTTATTCAATAACAAATTTTTTCCGTTGATTTTCAAGAGTTTAAATTTATTAGTAATATTTTGCAATTTCGCTTAAATTTAAAATGATAAAATAAATTTATTTATTATTGTTTTAATAAATTTGATTGACATTAGTATTTTTCTTTCTTTTATCAATGAAATAGGAAATTATTAGCTGTTATTAGAGGAGATAAATTCTTTCGATTTCCTCTGTCAAACAATATTTACATTTATATTAAATGTTAATCAAAGCGATTCAGTAGACCTGATTATATAATGAGAGAAATGGTAAAAATATTTTATTCAAATTTTTATAACTATGTAACATTATGTTGAGGTTATGTAAAATTTAGACGGGAGACACAGAATCAGATGCAATGCAATTAAAATAAGACTTAGCACAAAACATGCAAAAATATAATAAAGTGCAAAATTGATTAAAAAGTGAAAAAAATTAAAAATTAATATTATTCGGAGGGAAACAGATATGAGACATGTCCGAATATAATAATTTCAAATCGATGAGGGTTTAGACAAATTTATTTTGAAAATATTAATTAATTCATTAGTTGAGAAAAAACAAATTATTTTAATTAGACACAAAATCCCCAAGTGTGACATGCAAAATATCAATTTATCAAACTCAAACAAAAATAATGTAATTTATTAAGGATTTCCCGGATCCTCGTCGGTATGAAATCTAATTTGGAATTAATGGATGAGAAGAAATTTTTACAAAGGAACTAAACATTTAGCAAAATACGCATAATAGTCGAAGACAAGAAGTGAGAAAATACTTGAACCGGTTTTAAAGAATCAAAGAGACATCTATTTAAGTGAAATCAGATTCTGCTTGCGGCGGTTTCCCTTAAGGTTCCACTTGTATTTTAATTAATATTTTGATTGACATCTTTTTGACAAATTTTGAGTGCATTTAAGAAAATTTATTGCAAATATTGTCCAGTAATATACATATAATTTATTAACATGATTAAAATTAAGCTATTTATGTTATTTAGTAATAAATACACTAAAAATTGATATTTTTAAGTAAATAAGTGTGTATTTTTAAGCAATTGTATCACATATGATTGTTTTTTCAGTAACTGTATATAATAATAGTAGATAGAACTAAGCTCATGATAACTAGTCAAACATGATTTAAAAGATAATATTATTATCATAGAAAATATTTTAAAAACATTTTGGACCAATATCAAAAGTTCTAAAATTTAAAAGCATAAGAATTTTTATCTGCACATTTTAAATTTGTTTTAAATTTGTTTTAATTTTATAAACTTAATAACATTTTGTTAGTGTGGTTTAGCATTGTAATCTATATTTCTGATGAAAGAGGAGCATGATATCTAACTATTGACATAATATTCAATTTATTTTCATTTTAAAAAAAGATATTCAAATTTAATATTTTCAAAATTATGAAAGATTTTAAATTTAAAATAGTCTACCTACTAATTCAATCATCCGATAATCATATCTTTGCGTATGTGTGTTAAGTGTAAATTTGTTTTGCAAAGGATTTTGCACGGATTTCTTTTCCATTGACATTTTATTTATTAAAAAGCTTGACTGTGAATCAGTAAATATCAGTAAACATCGATATATTTAATGATTCATAGTCAAGCTTTTTAATAAATACTATATATATATATATAATTTTGAAGGGCCTATCTTGTAGAGAATAACTTTTTTAGTTGAGTAATACAAAAATAATTTGAAAACATTTGACACACAAAGTATTTAAATTTGAAAATGAAAATATGAAAATCTTCTAAATAACCTTTCTATCTCTATATTTAAAATAATTAAAACCTTTTGATGCGAATAATATATTTAATACAAATGAAAATATTTTTGATTATAAGATAGCCCTTTTCAATTTTATAAAATATATTATTCGCAGCAAAAGGCTTAAATTATCATTTAATTGTTTTAAAATTTAATTAATGTTGCTACAGGAAATAATCACTTTATATCTTAAAATGATAAAACAATGATATTTTTTTAAATATAAATATTTTATTATTTTTTAATAATTTTTAATATTTTTAATAATTTTAATTATATTTACATTTTTCAAAAATTAATTTGACATCTCAATAATAAACTCACACGATATTTTTTCCCAATATTACAGAGTATAATTTGGTTATTTATTCTTATTTTAATAATTTTAATCTCAAGTCAAATGAGATCCCAAAATAATCTGCCTCAAGACATTTGAATTAACCGGAATTGTGAAGTCATAATATGATACTCGGATATGATCTTCAAATGCAAATGATAAAATGTCACAGATTTAGATAGAATAATTAATATGATATTATTCTAAAATTAATATTATAATTATTTAAATTAATATTATAAAATGATATTATAAAAATATATTAATATTACAAACACTTGAAAATTGAATGACGAAAATTCATCTTAAATATTGTTAGAAGACTTTGGAGACATATGACTTATTAATATAAAAATCTGATTATCCCTCCTGGGAAATAATTATATTGTAAGTATATTGATCAAGACACACATGTATCAATAATACAATATTACACCTTTGACATTCAGGCATGCATTACATAATAATCAGACATGCAAATTCAACAGGCAATAATATTATTTCAAATAGGTTTTATTTTATTATTTTATTTACAGTCATCCTACAAATATAAAACCAAAATATGAAAAAGAAGATTGAAACTTTTCAAATCATTCATTTAGATCAGGGCTTCTTAAACTATGGGTCGCGACCCCATTTGGGGTCACCTAGCGAATTATTGGGGTCGTGAAATTTTTATATATAATATCCAAATACATAAAACTGCATAATTGTCGTATGTTTTCTTCTCATTGGGCAAATGGAAATTAGTCCGTAGTGACCAACTTTGAAACGTCAATTTTTTGATATGTATTTATATTATTACTTAATTAATAAATCTTCATAAAAAATTTATATATCTTTATTTTAAATTATAAGGGGTCGCAAAAAAGGTTTACAATCATAAATGGGGTCGTGAATGAAAAGGTTTAAGAAGCACTGATTTAGATCAATGGTTTTCAACCCGTTTTTAGATAGCGGTAACTTAACGGAAAATTTTAGGGCACCTTACTTTTATTATATTAAGTTTTCAGCTATGAAAAAAAATGTTTTATAAGTTCAATACTTAATAAAAAAAATGTTTTATAAGTTCAATACTTAATAAAAAAAATATTTTTATAATATTTATTAATATGAAATCTGAGCTTGGTGCTTTTTGCATATCTCCTTAATATTGATAAAGTTGATAAACATACTCAATTCATTCTCAATTGAGCTCAGTTTTTGTCTTTTCTTGTCCTTTATATTTACTAGTGCAGAAAATCGGGATTCATACAATTAAAATGCTAAAGTTTTAACAAATATTTAATTGCCTTTTCACTGATATTTGGATTAATTAATATCCAAAAAGAATCGAAATGGATTTCTGAATGCTTTAGTCTTACGGATTTATTTTAATTTTTCTTTTTCGGTAAGATTTAAATTAATTTTATTTGGTGGATATTCAATAAAGGGATTTAGTATCCAGTCATAGGAATCAATTGATAATTCTGGAAAATTAAGATTACCGTATATACTCGTGTATAAGCCGAGAAATTTTGGGCAATTTTTTAAGCTAATTTTTAAGCTAACATGTCAAAAACAAGATTTTGTGATTATTTAAATAATTCGTCAGATTTTAGCTATTTTTTTTACCTCGGCTTATATACGGGTACTTGATTTTGGACAAAAAATTGACTATAAAAACTCACTTCGGCTTATATACGGATCGGCTTATACACGAGTATATACGGTAACTTTCTCTTCTAAAGATTTCAAATGAGCACAAATCAAGGTCGATAAATCACCACGTTTAATTTCCACAGCTTTTGGAAACATACTCATATTAACATCTTGTAAATTTCTGTTCAGCAATCTAACTTTAGCCTGAAAAAGCATTCATTTTGCCTATAGAAGATTCTAGAATTGAAATTATTCAACTATATAAGAAGAAGCAAAATTACAGAAATTAGCTAGGGAAAGAGGCAACGGAGATTAGTATTGGGTTTGACTAAGTTCAATCTGTTTTTGAATTTGTTAGTTGATGTCATGACTCCTTTCGTTTTTGCATTAATCACAAACGCCCAAAAATATATAAAAATGTATTGATATTAAAGCTGACGTAACTAATTTTATAATTCAGTTACACTGAGCAATTTTAAATTTTGATTATTGAGATTCAGTTATAGCATCCAAAGGATGGAATAGTGGGGTTTAGATACCTATAGCAAGGTCTTTAGTTAACTAAGTTTAACTCACTTGTAATAGTTACTAATAAGTTCAGTAAAATTTCATATTTAAATTTGTTTGAAGTTTGAGATCACTAGCCAATTTTTTATTTTGTTTTCGCCTTTTAGAAGGTTCCCAGAACAGAGTTAATCGAGAATTGGCCTGATAAAATAAAGTTTAAAGTCACTTTTATTAATTATGCAGATAATATGCGTTCTGTAATGTTTCCAATAAATAATTTTAATAATTTATATTTAAATGGTTTAAAAATGAATTGAATTAACACTAGATTTACGGATAAAATAGCTGTGAAAATCGGTATACCTAATTCGATATGCGAAATGAGGGAATCGGTAGAGGAGAGTAATTATTATTTACCTATATTTTATGACGTATCAAAATACCAACATGTGTATTCAAAAGGTAACAAATCAGTATTATATATATGTAGCAATAGAATTTTAAATGAGTCAAATTGGCTCAGTCTGTAAATCTAGTGTTAAATGTGATATTTCAAAGTACTCTTTTGGAGGCCCTTCAAGTTTTGGAATACGATAGGCAAAATTTTATTAATTTTTCTATTTATATTACAATTACTACAAGCAGCGCCCAAGTATTTGCCAGCGAAATGATCATGGTCATGTACTTCATCTACTATATCTTTCAAGCAAAGTTAACAATAGGTAAATTTTTTAATTTTTTTTGTCTAACGGAGTCAACTTATTTATTTTTAGTGGAACCATTTTGTAGTAATACGGGAGAACTTTAAAATTGTTCGTAAGATTTAGAACTATCGAAGTTATTAATTATTAATAATCCTGTTGAAATAGGTAAATGGATATGTGGTGTACGATATCTTTAGGTAAAATCGATTAAATAATCGGCGTATATTACGAATGGAGGGTTACAGTTTTGGACGAGTCAGTAAATTTTAAGAATTTATTTTCGGGGAAAGTGTAAAGATTTGTTCCTAATTGATTTGTTTTGCATAAGCTTTCGTGCTTTTCCAATGCATTTAGTGAATGAAAACCATTTAAACATCGTTCCCGGCCAGAATTGATTTACTTTTATAATAGTAAACTTTTTAAATGATTTATAATTTATTCAATGAAACTATGTAAATTCTTTAAAAAAGGATTGACGAAATTGTGTCCAATCAACATTTTGCCATTTAGGTCTTTGCCCAGAATGATTTAGGTGATTCTGTTTCGAATGACCAAAGAACTTTAGTGATCAAATTCCCAATAATAAAAATTTTATACTGATCTTATTTTTGTTGCTTGAATTTAAATTTGATCGTTTCGCAATATCATTTGCTGTTGAATATTTAAGTTTTATATATATTCTATATATTCTATATATTCTATATATATATATATATATATATATATATATATATATATATATATATATATATATATATATATATATATATATATATATATATATATATATATATATATATATATATATATATATATATATATTCTATTAATATATATATATATATATATATAATCTAATATATCGTGTTTATCACCATGTAGTGCATTGAACATTTATCAGAGGTTCCTTAAACTTAATGGGCTATAAAAAATAAAATTACAGCAAAACTTACTGCATATTTTAAAACAATTAACAAGAAATTTAAAAGCATTACCGCCTGCAGACATGAAAATATAGATATTTCAATAGCGATCTTCTTTGTCCTCTTAAGTACATATGACGGATATATTCTTCATAGACAAGTTCATTACTCTTTTCATATAGAGAGTACATCCGCAAAAGTTTATGTGAATCTCTATCAGCTGGACTATTATAACTGATTGCTATGTTTCTATCGTTAGCTAACGTTTGGAGAGGCCATGTCAATCAACTTGTATTTTTTTTGTTAATTTTTCATAAAAAAAACTTATATATCTGCATGAGGCGCAAATATCCACTCTCTGTTATGTACATGATGGTTTATTGTTTGTGGATCTTAAGACATAAACACTGAAATCTATGTGTGGCAATTGGTCTTGGGGCGTAAGGCTTTTAACGATTTAGCTTATTTTAGTTACAAGTCACAATAAAAAAAGGTACTATCAAGATTTTTTGTTTATTGATGTCATTTAATAAGTATTTAAAATAACCTTAAAATTATATAAGGGCCTTCGAGATTTACACTGTCTAGACCTCTACTGTATTACTGAGACGGCTTTGATTATGTTGACAATGTACTCGTAAATTAATGTGGCCATAAGTTCAAGTAACTGACTATAATTTCTTATTTAAAATAAATTTTTCTTAGAAAAATATTATATTATACTAAATATCATTATATTAATTAACTTTCCAACAAAATATTTTGCATTTGCTTGTTTAAACTAATTAATCAAATTATTAATTTGATGGTACCACGGGATAATTCAATTTTGTTATGTCAATTTAATTAGTAAATGTAAAATACCATTTTCGGTAAGTTAAATAAAAAATATTAAATTTTAAAATTTAATTATAAAATTCTTATTATTTAAAGAATTTAATTCTGCTTTTATTTATTTTTATTATATAATTCTTTTTTTTAATTTCCGTAAGACTAAAAATTTACTAACTTCAAATTATACACAAATTTTCGGTACAGTCTTAATTAAGTTTTATTAACCATTCATGGCTGTTAGACGGAATTAAATTCAATTTTTTTTAATTACAAAATTCGAATTCACTCAATTTGTTTTTAATATTTAAACAACTACGACAAATACTTTGAATTATTTATTTTATGTGCAAATTTTAGTTTTGAGATTTCTTATAATGACCATGGTACACGCATTAGCACACAAAATTCTAATTGTAACTTAAATCAAAATCCAGAAAATTTTATAGAATTGTAAAATTCAATCCAAATGAGTGATTTTAAAGATAAAACTAAAAATAATAGATCTAAGTCAGGCCTGGCCAACCCATATCGTTTTACGGGCCAATCTGATGATTCATTTTTTGGCGGGCCACACATGAAAAAGTAGAAGGTGAAATGTTATAGTTGTATTTATTTTAATAATTTTAAATTTTATTTTAATTTTAGAATAAGTTTAAATACCGTTCGAGGAATAAAAAGACAAAAATTTAAATTAAGATAATTTATTTTGAAAATTAATAAAACTATTTCATTAGGTAAATTAAAGAAAAAGAAAAACAATTTAGTCATTTCATTCACAAAACCTAAAAAATTTATAAAAAAAACTGTAATTCTATCCATTTTTATCAAATATACATATAACTTATTCTGGTGCATTATATATCAGTGCAAGCTTTCCTTTTGTTTAATTTGCTCAATTTTCCTAAATCTACTTGTAGTTGCACATATTAATTGGTTTTCCAAGTTTGCATCATTTAATCCAGATAAACCTACTGTCCTTTTAAAAGGACAGTGGGTAGTCTGTTACAAATTAAAATATTTTATCATATGAAAACATTATTTTTGATACAATTATTGATTATGGCTTTTGTACAGATAGCAAATTTGTAAAAATATTATCAAATATAATAAAATAAGTTTCAAGAATAGCTGGGTTAAAGAAACTCGATAATTATTTTTTTAATATCATTTTTGAGAAGAAAGTTTCACAAATATATGTGCTCCCAAAAACACTTACTATTTTGAATTTACCATACTTTGTTGACCATTTAACTCCGCTTTAAGCGCCGATAATTTAATTTCGCAATTCTCTACTAAGTTTAACATACTCATCATGTCTTGTTTCATGGTGCATTTTAAAATTGTATTCCTTTAATACAGAAACCCTCTCTTTGCAAATCAAACACAATAATTTGAGCTCTGCATTATGAAGAAGTAATCGTCTTCCCAGTGGTATTGAAATATTTTATTTTCTTCTGAAACTTTTCTCTTTTTTGAATTCATTCACAAAAGTCCAAAGCAATAGTATTAAATAGCAATAAACACTAAAGAATTTTTAAAATACAATAAAAATTACCTTCCGTTTGTTGATTATTAAAACAACTATTTCAGTTTAATTTTCAATGGATAGTTTTTATTAGGAACACTTTAAATTTAAATTTTACAAGTTGTAATTATTAAAAAAATAAAAATATGAAATCGTTCAAATAATATTATTGGTAGCTGTTTTTTTGACACCGGTCATTTTGATATACAAAATAAAATTGAAAATGACAATGCAGAAATTGCAACGTATAAATATTTTTTTCACTTAATACTGAAACTATTTATGCAGACGATTTTAAATCTACAAAAATAGCCGTCCATAAGAAGAAAAATAAAAAAAAATTTCTTAGTAAAATGCAAAAGGTTGAGCACAAGAAATATATATATATATATACGAGTAGTGTTTATGTAATATAAAAAATTATATTGTAAAATTGCATATAAGTTTTATAAGCAGTTTTAGTATTTTATATTTTATTAGTTAAATACATCTTTTGTAAAATTCAAATCGTTTGGTGGGCCGCATTTTCAAACAAATACAAAATGGTAACTTTTATATCAATGACAATAATGAAACAAAACAAAAGATATTGGGGGAAGGTCTCTATTTCTAACTAAAAACTTTGAAAGTTTTTGAATATGATACTTCGTTAATAATTTTTTTTTAAATTTAAACAATTCTTTAATTATCGAAATTTATTCATGATCTTGACAGAATAAAAATAAATTATAATAAAATCCGTTTCCCCTACAAAGAAATTCATCGGCTTAGGATGTGTACTATAATATCTCGTGAGAATAAAAGTCATTTGAAACGATAATGTTATGATTTCTGCTAGAAAAGTCCATTTATTTTGAAATTATATTCTATTTATATATATAATGATTAATATTTGACTTTCATTGCTATAAATAAAAATTTAAGGTTTAAATAAAACAAATATTTTATGAGCCATTTAAACGTTTTGCACATGTCGGAGACACCTTGGTAAAAAAATGGGAGGAGACTTAAGAAGTAAATTTTATCTAAATAAATAGCATATTATTCTTTTCCAATTTTGTTTAAATAGATTCATAAAATAAGTAGTGGGGTCTAACACAATTAAATGACTATGAATTATTAATTTGATTCAAATATCGGACTCCAAACGACATTTCCAAATATTAAATTAAAAGTAATTTCTAATATTTAAAATATAAATAAGACAAAATAACTTTTATGTATTTTAGAATTGTTCATTTAAACAAAAGTTTTCAATTCAATCTGTAAAATAAATATCGCCGACTTAACAAAAATGCACTTCTGCAATATTGCGAAAGAAAAAAGTCGGTAGTTCGAACTGTCTTAAGATTTGGGAGGTATCAAGTCTGTCTCTAAATTGTACTAACAGTTCGATAACGTTGAAAGGGATCAGAGGAGAGACACCTGAATATTATTTTTAATATATTTTATGAGTTTTTTAAATGAAATTTACTTTTGTAATGACATTTTAAAATAAGAAACTTATTGTTAATACAAAATGGATAATTTAAAATATTCTAAACAAAATTTTCTTAAAGATTCTACAGATAGCAACTATATTGCTTTTAACTATTTTTTCCTCGACAATCAAACGGCAAATTAATTGCTTGTAACAATTTCTCCAAAAAACGAAAAGAGCATTTGTTGTTTTTAATTCTGTCACTACTGAAAATTTTTATTTTTTGTTGATAGATATAATCAAGCTTTTTTAACGTTTCTTCTCTACAACTTCTGTTCATTATTATTTTTACGGATAAGACTTCACTATTCATAATCTTGCTCTTATTTTCGCGGGCATTCAATTTCAATCACAAACTTTTGCTTCCTCCACCTAATGTTTGTTTACCGTGATTTGGTTCCAAAAATAGAATTAGTATCAATTCTATTTGAACTATTTTCTTCAAATCTATTCACTAAAATAGCACTTGAAAAGGTAGTCCTGGCAGTTTCTATTAAATTGGGAGAATCTTTGATCTATAATGGAATTCTACGGGGAAATTTTATAAAATATCCTTTCAACTATAAACATTTCACTTGACAATTACATACGTCTTACATTTTTACAGAAAACGCTAATAAATTTCGTTTGTATTAAAAACTTTTATGCAAACCCATTATGATCAAAGATTTTTAGTAAAAAGCAAAAACTTGAAAGATTATTTTTTCGTCAAACTCCACTTTATAACTTGAAAAATTATATATCCTTTTATTGTGCTGTCAATAAAATAATTTTTATTTTACTATAAATTATATATGACGATGGTTGTTACAGTTAGATATCTGTTTGTTTAAATAATTTGGATTTGGCAGATTTTTTGAATTAATTAAAACTTGTTATTTAGAAATTCTTTGATTAAATATATATTATTAGTTTGAAGATTTTTGTTGCAAATTTAAAGATGGATCTAAAGATGGATTTAACTGGCGACCACGCCGAAAATCAAAATATCAACGCCATTTCAAAATCGACAAAATCGCTAATGGAATGCCTACCGAAATCATGCCAAGACATGCTCACATTGAACATCAGACGATATGATGGACGAGGTTTAAAAGAAGCAGTAGAATGGATCAGAGATATAGAAGAGTGGCTGCTGACAAATGGACAGCGATTGACAAGCACTTTCGATGTGTTATTAGTGGCAGAAGCAAAGACATTGTGGGGAAACGTCAGAGAAACAGAAACAACAGATGTAAAAGCCAAAGCGTGGTTCTTAAATACGTTCACAATTACAAAATCAATAACTGACAAAATCAGAGAATTGGCAGCTATGGAACAGGAAGATGATGAAAGGTTTGCAGCTTTTGAGATACGGCTAAGGAAAGCTTTAGCTGAAGTTATAAATTCAGGACAATCTGAAGAAGATATTGTTCAAGATCTCATCGCAAATAAAGCACGCGATGCTAGACTGAGAGAGATACTATTGACAAAACCAGAAACAAAAATTGAAGAAACGAGATCATTGGCGAAAATTTTTGAAAGTAACAAAAATGGAAACCATAAAACAGAATTTATTAAAGCAATCGGTCAAAGAACATACGCTAGCGTGACTGAGGGAGGGAAGATGAGAATTCAAAAGAATACCCAAGATCCCATGCATACATCATCACAAAGAAGACTACCAGAAGACCAATTTAGTCACCACAGATCAAGAAGAGAAGAACATCCTATACGCGGACCAATACAATACGAAGGAAATAACCATGGTCGTCGAGAACAATCTCCAAGAGAACAATTCTTGAGAAATGCGAGAATCCCGAATAGCTCAGAAAGGAAGCTGCCAGCAATATCCATGAAGAATATTGCAAGGAGGCTGTACAATGAAAGTAGGGGACTACCACAAGCATCGGTCCCAAAATTAACGGTAGGTGATTGTTTTTGCTGTGGCGAAAGGGGACATAGAAGGTATGAGTGTCCACTGGGAAATAAATGTCTGATATGTGGCA
>CAUHTR010006057.1:0-21697 GCA_959609185.1 Schmidtea polychroa
TTATATATTTGATTAATAATAGGTATAGTAACTATAGTTAGATATCTGTTTGTTTAAATAATTTGGATTTGGCAGATTTTGTGAATTAATTAAAACTTGTTATTTAGAAATTCTTTGATTAAATATATATTATTAGGTTGAAGATTTTTGTTGCAAATTTAAAGATGGATCTAAAGATGGATTTAACTGGCGACCACGCCGAAAATAAAAATATCAACGCCATTTCAAAATCGACAAAATCGCTAATGGAATGCCTACCGAAATCATGCCAACACATGCTCACACTGAACATCAGACGATATGATGGACGAGGTTTAAAAGAAGCAGAAGAATGGATCAGAGATATAGAAGAATGGTTGCTGACAAATGGACAGCGATTGACAAGCACTTTCGATGTGTTATTAGTGGCAGAAGCAAAGACATTGTGGGGAAACGTCAGAGAAACAGAAACAACAGATGTAAAAGCCAAAGCGTGGTTCTTAAATACGTTCACAATTACAAAATCAATAACTGACAAAATCAGAGAATTGGCAGCTATGGAACAGGAAGATGATGAAAGGTTTGCAGCTTTTGAGATACGGCTAAGGAAAGCTTTAGCTGAAGTTATAAATTCAGGACAATCTGAAGAAGATATTGTTCAAGATCTCATCGCAAATAAAGCACGCGATGCGAGACTGAGAGAGATACTATTGACGAAGCCAGAAACAAAAATTGAAGAAACGAGATCATTGGCGAAAATTTTTGAAAGTAACAAAAATGGAAACCATAAAACAGAATTTGTTAAAGCAATCGGTCAAAGAACATACGCTAGCGTGACTGAGGGAGGGAAGATGAGAATTCAAAAGAATACCCAAGATCCCATGCATACATCATCACAAAGAAGACTACCAGAAGACCAATTTAGTCACCACAGATCAAGAAGAGAAGAACATCCTATACGCGGACCAATACAATACGAAGGAAATAACCATGGTCGTCGAGAACAATCTCCAAGAGAACAATTCTTGAGAAATGCGAGAATCCCGAATAGCTCAGAAAGGAAGCTGCCAGCAATATCCATGAAGAATATAGCAAGGAGGCTGTACAACGAAAGTAGAGGACTACCACAAGCATCGGTCCCAAAATTAACGGTAGGTGATTGTTTTTGCTGTGGCGAAAGGGGACATAGAAGGTATGAGTGTCCACTGGGAAATAAATGTCTGATATGTGGCAAGGAAGGACACGGGTTCCGAGATTGTTTTTCGTTACGGAAAGATGTTACACAATGATATCAAAGAATAGCGTGCATAGAAGAAGAAGATTCAAAATCTGAAACAAGAGATTACACCGAGAACGGCCAGGATTTCAGAATGGATCACAGCAATATGGAAGATAGATACAATGTCCCTGAGAAATATACTATATTGAGAGAAGACGGAAAAAACATCAGCGACTCCATGGGTTTCATTTCGTCGGTGGAGTCAAGACAATAAATTGTGAAATAGGAAATGAACGACGAAGAGACGAGGCAGAAGAAGAGATGTACCAGACGAAAGATGGAAGAAATTGGAGTAAAATAATGATGAATAATGCCGAAACAGAGATGTTATGGGATTCTGGAGCATCAGTAACAGTTATGAGCAAGAATTTGTGGGAGAAAATAGGCAAACCAGAACTTAAACGTAGTATGAAATTATTATGCGGAGTTTTTTCAACTGGAGGTGAAGAAGCAATGGGATACATGACTATACCGGCCACGTGGAATCAGAAGGCCAAAATGATCACAGTAGTAGTGGTAAAAGAGATCAAACCCGAATTCATAGGAGGCATTGATACAATGAAAGAGTTTGGAGTAAAGTTAATGAAAATCAATAATATAGAAACGTCATTGATAAACAAAATTTACACTGATGAAGAAAGAATAAATAAAGCACTAGTGGCGATGGCAGGTGAGAATAATAAAGATATGGAAGGAATGATCAGGGAATTCGGCGGAATTTTTATGGCATCGAAATTCGATCTGGGATTTACAAACTTAGTTCGACATGAGATGCGGATAACAGGAGGCCCAATAATGCAACATCCTCGACGTCAACCAATGCACATGGAGAAAAGGATTGAAGAACTGATAAAAGAGTTAAAGAAAGCAAATGTTATTCGGTGTTGCAAGAGTCCTTGGAATGCCCCGTTAGTGATAGTAGGGAAGAAAGATGGATCTATCAGGATGTGTGTAGATTATCGTGGATTAAATTCCATAACAGAAAAAGAGTCATTTCCGATGCCTAACACCAAATTCTTACTAGACTGTCTCGCGAATGCAAAAATATTTTCGTCTATCGATTTAGGTCAGGCGTATTATCAAGTGGAGTTAGCTCCAGAAATTCAAGAGATGACTGCATTCAGTACAAGAGAAGGACAATTTTGCTTCAATAGACTACCGTTTGGCTTAGCAACAGCTCCTGCGACATTCCAGAGACTGATGCACACAGTGCTAGAAGGAATGCTATTCAAGGGAGTAGTAGTTTATCTAGATGATATCTTGGTATATGGTAAAAGTCAAAAAGACCACGATGAGCTATTAAGGGAAATATTCAGAAGAATTCAAGTGGCAGGACTGAAGATAAATCCAGAAAAATGCAAATTCAATAAAACAGAATTGTGTTTCCTTGGTCACACAATTAACGAGAAGGGTATCCAGACAAACAGGAAGAAAGTGGAAGAGATCGAGAAAGCAGAAGTACCAAAATGTTCAAAACAATTGAGATCGATTCTCGGATTAACGAACTACTATAGAAGATTCATCAAAGACTATGCCAAAATCGCCGAACCATTATACGCTGCAACATCTGGATGCGATAAAGATATAAGTTGGACTAAAGAATGCAATGAGAGCTTCCAAACTCTGAAGAGACGGTTGTGCGAAGCACCTATCCTTGATTTTCCAAGAGAAGATAGGACTTTTATCTTAGACACAGACGCTAGTTTTGGAGCCATTGGTGCAGTTTTGAGTCAAATTACAGAAGATGGAGAAGAATCGGTTATAGCTTATGGCTCGAGACATATGTCATCACATGAAAAGGGATACTGTGTAACCAGGAAAGAACTGCTCGCCGTACATGAATACGTCATGCATTTTAGAGAATATCTGTACGGAAAAAAATTCATAATTCGCACCGACCACAAGGCATTGGTTTTCATGAACACTACAAAAACGCCAATCAGTCCGCAATTCCAAACATGGTTAGCTAACCTGTCGGAATATGATTTTGAACTAAAATATCGGAAAGGCGAAGAACACTCGAATGTAGATGGACTATCAAGATTAAAAAGTATGGTTTGCACTCAATGTCAAACAAGACATGAAGAAGCTAAGCAATGAAAATCAAAGATTAGATATATATATATACTATCCAAAGAACAGAAGCTATGGAAAAAGTATGGGAACAACAACAAAAGGACATTCGGTTTCAAGAGCTGCGAGAGATATTGGAAAATGGATGTACACGGGAGAAAAAGAATTGTTTTCCTTTTAACGTAAAAAATACACGAATTGATGGAGGATTAATAACAGTAGAAAAGAACAAAAATATCTTAATGTTAGTCCCAGAAACATTTGCAGGCCTGTTAACAACAACGCTACATGAAGAACTATGTCACATTGGAGTTAAGAAATTATTTCATTATATGGAAAAGATATTTTATTGGCCGAAAATGCAAGAAACAATCCAACTCTGTTTACGATGTTGCGAGATCTGCGCTAAGAGAAAGATCGATCAGACAAGAACCAAGGAAACATTTATTCCTAGATATAGCTCTAAATTCCTAGAACAGATTGTTATAGATGTGGCTTACATGGAAATAAACGCCATGAAAAAATATATGGTAGTAATGGTGGACCGTTTTAGCAAACTGATTTCTTTAACTGCAATAACAAAGCAAGACGAAGGGACCATTTTCAAAACAATACTTAATAGTTGGATCTATCGATTTGGAAAACCGAAGAGCATTTTAACAGATAGAGGCCGAAATTTCGAAGGGAATTTCCTAAGACAGAAGCTACAGAAACTTGGAATCAAACAGGAATTCAGCTCGCCTTATCAGCACCAATCAAATGGTTTAGCCGAAAGAGCCATACGAACGATAAGAGATCTTATTACAGCAACATTGGCAGGCGGATGTAAAGAGAGAAACTGGCACGAACTTCTACCCAGAATAGAGTTCACTATAAATAGCAGTCGACAAAGTGCTACAGGTTTATCACCATTTGAGATAATTTATGGACGGAGTGTTAACCTACACTCTAACCTGAAACAAGCCGAGATATCAAGAAGCGAAAGAATCGAAGACGCGAGATTTAATTCGAGTAAAGCCGCAGACACTATGAGAGCTATGGATAAGACAAAGAGGGGCACTCGTGTT
Source organism: Schmidtea polychroa (assembly GCA_959609185.1). Classification (NCBI taxonomy): domain Eukaryota; kingdom Metazoa; phylum Platyhelminthes; order Tricladida; family Dugesiidae; genus Schmidtea; species Schmidtea polychroa. Next base: position 4,399 of record CAUHTR010006057.1, read on the forward strand.
TTCGAGGTAGGGGAGGAGGTACTCGTACGTAAAGAGTCGCAGAACAGGCACAAGGATGGTATGCAATACGATGGCCCATATAAAATCGCCAGATTTCTATCACCTCATCGAGTCGAACTACATTCACAAGAAGGAACGAAAGAAAGAAGAATCGAGTGGCTGAAGAAGTGGAAAAATTCTTAAGAAGGGAAGAGTTAGATATCTGTTTGTTTAAATAATTGGGATTTGGCAGATTTTGTGAATTAATTAAAACTTGTTATTTAGAAATTCTTTGATTAAATATATATTGTTAGGTTGAAGATTTTTGTTGCAAATTTAAAGATGGATCTAAAGATGGATTTAACTGGTATTATTTTAAATAAATACCTGTATGATCAGAGGTGAGCTGCCGGGCTTTCTAGAGTTCATTGGCGAACCTCCCCATAATTCATGCATTAGTAATACGAGAATCTCGCTATCAAGAGAGGTGACCAGCTGGGCTTACTAGAGCTCATTGGCGAATTCCCAGAGCTTGTCACTATTTATAACTTCCCCATAATTCATGCGTTAGCAATACAAGAATCTCGCTATTAAGAGGATAAATAAATAATTATTAAGCTTGTCTTTTATTTGAAAGTAACCTTTCTGGTCTACCCTGATTAATGAATTTGTTTAGTATAGGCATCCTTGTTAAAGATGGATCTTTGGTTATTTAAAAAGTTCCGGCCTTTTGGATTTCACGAGAGATAAATACAAAGGGAAATTTTACGGATGGTGGGCGAGAAGTTCGTATGAGAAAATATTATTAGTCATCATTTCTATTGCATGAGACATTTTAATCTCAGAAAAAAAATTAACCAATAGAAAAATTTGGGCAGCAGTTGATTTAAACAAAATTATTTATTTAGATGAAGATTTAATACAAATGAGTGAAAATGTTTCAATTGATGGCAGAAAAATATTTCTTTTGTGGCTCACCGGCTGACGGGAATAAAATATATTTCCACATTTGATTTTCTTTCCCATCGAGATTCGTGAGAACGAAATTTGTAAGAATTCTACTCATCGCATTCACAGATCACCACGTATCCTCACAGCAACGCAACTGCCATATCCCTTACCAATAGTCTTTTGCTCCGTCTACAGTCTCATATACATATCTGATAAGCCATAGGCATAATCCGTAGGCATAATCCGTAGGCATAGGCTGCCCATATCTTTTGCCGGTGGTTTTGCTTGATTCTTTAGCTTTGCTTTGATATTTCTCTACTTCCGGGACTGTCGATAGAAACTGGAAATAAATGATTCATCATAGTTGAGGATAAAACTGTGAGGAAGTTCATCGTTCTTCGGTGTTGCCTATTGTTAGGTTTATAAATTGACAGTGACATGTACAAGGGAACTTTGCAAGCTATTTTTTCGTTTTTAGAATGAATGCAAGCTTCCCGATAATAAATCTTACCATCATATTGACAGAAGGGGGGGGAGGGGGGCACCCATTTATACAGCTTAAGTACTATGTCTCCTAACAATTTATTATAAGATATGAAGCATCTATCTTTTGCAATACTTTTATATGCTTAAGTAAAGATAAAAGCAAACAAAATGTAGGTGAAATATTCGGTTAGTGCATTAATCTGTCCTGCTTGCACTAAGTTATGAAATTAATTTGCATTAAATATATATACTAACATTTGCTATTGTTTATCTAAATCAGTTTTAATTATATATTTAAATGATATACTAACATTTGCAAGCCAATACCAATTGAAAAGAAATCAGTGGTGAAATTAGAAAAAAGTTCTTATAATATTTATATTTGTTATGAAAGTTGCCAAATGCAATTTATTTGATTAAATTCATTTTTTTAATGTAATAAATTTATGATATTAGTAAAACTTTTTGGAAAAATAGAACATTAATTAACTTAAAATTAATTAAATTTAATAATAAATTAAAATTAAATATAATTTAATAAAAATTTTAAGCAAATTAAAACAAAGATAAGTTTAATTACCCGAAGCTCTTGCCTATAAGCCTCCGCTCCGCGGCTTATCGAAGGGAAAAAGTTGTGAAAAAGAAAATATAGAATATCGGCTTATACATAAAATCAATTAATTAAAAAAAGTTATACATTTTTAAAAATTAATTTTTATTAATTAAATCCATCAAATTCCTCATCAGATTCAATATTAAAAGCTTTAAACGCCGCGTCCAAGAAATCTGGAATTTCAGATTCGATTTGATTTTCGGATTCTTCTTTGGTATCAGTGGGACGAGATATCACAGTTGTTAGCGCTTCGGTAGGATATTCGTAAATATTTGCGGCTTGAAATCCATTTTTAATGGAATCCGCGGATACTTCACACCAACATTTGTCGATCCATTGATATACTTCGGCATAAAGGGGGTCTTTTGATTGATCCAGATTTAGTACAACAATGGTAACCATTGACCTTTCAGTCTTCCCATTTCACTCGTATTCTGATTTTGGAAGATTTAATAACGCTTTGATCCAGTAGGTGTCAGTCCTTCAGGAATAACAGCCAATTATGAATACTTTCTCACCTTTCTTTTGACTTCTTCTGTAATGTGAGGTCGTCCCGAATCATATATTAAAACTGATTTCTGACAAATAATGAATTCTTGTGTTTACGCCAATTGTTTTCTAACCATCATCTGGCCATATCCGCATCAACCCATCCCTTTCCGTTTGCTGTGACAATAACTCCTTTAGGGAAGACATACTTAGGAATGGTTTTCCGTTTGAAAATTACTAAATGTTTGCATTGTCATTGGTAGTGATTCTAACCTCCGTTGATCCCTTTGTCTCAACTGTGAAACCACTGGGCATATTGAAACTGATGGAAACTTCATCCATTTTCCCGTTCAAAATTGACTCCATTGATTGCATTTTTGACAAAAACCCCAAAGACAGCCACTTTCTCTTCTCACTTCTTTGGTAACTTCTGTCCTTCTGCTCTAACAGATAAGTTATTTGCTACCTTTGAAGTCGTTGATTTTGAAATGTTTAGCCAATTATTTCGATTTCAGACGAATTCGAGTGGTTGAAAGTCTTCTATTTTCATTGCGTCTGGAGATAATCCATGTCTTCATTTGTGACTCCGATTCCTGCCAAAATTCTTTTTGCATTGCTTTAATAACAGGCTTTTGTTTTTTCCATCGCTGGATGTTCGACTCGTCTGTTCCGGACTCGTTTTGCCACCGACGCATTGCCATACGTTTCGGTATAGCTCACCGCTTCAAGGTTTCGATGATTAGGATAAGATTTCCGAGTTTTCTTTCCATTATCACAATTTAAATCCATTTAATAAAAGGCGTGTCCCATTATATAATTGGACACGACTAACGTATCACTATTTAAATGACTTTAAATATAAAGACTGAAAACTGTAAGATATCAGGTTATCTGGCGGGAGAATTTAATAATTTAACAACCCTCGTAACGAATAATGAAAGTTTATTCAGCCGCCCGCGCGTGTGTTAACTCGGCAAGGCCCAGTGCAGAAAAAACACGTTCCGGCCAATCCATACTGGAAGTGAGAGGAACGCCAATATCTACACACTTTCCCCTAATAATGAAATGAAATAAGTGCGAGTGAGACCACTGACCTCCTTCCTATTAGTTATAGTACATTCGACTTATCCATGAGTCCGGCTTATCGATGTTAGGATTTTTATTTTAAAAATTCGTATGATTTTTGGTCTCCGGCTTAGAGACACGAACTTAGAGTAACTTATGTTATGATAACCTGGACTTCCTTTTTGTGACATTGTATAAGTGAGATAATGATTAAGATACATTGAGATTAAAGTGAGTTGGAGTCTTCACTTCATATTACTCAGAATAAGGAAAGCCAAAACTAATTTGCTAATTAAAACTGTTTAATCCTTTCCAGCCCAATTTATTATCCATGTGCACACAGTATAGGCCATGTGAGACAGCACGATGGTAAATACAATTGTTTTCTGTCATCTGATACAACTTTCATACGTATTCAATATTAGTTGCTGCCAACATTTTGTATATTCAAATGACAAAATTTGAATTAATGATTCGATTTGGAATCGCTGGACTGGAAAGGGTTAATGCGATATTCAATGCAATTTATAATGGTCGACCAGTTTAACACATACTTGGCTCTTATCGGTATCATGTAAGAAACTCAATTTCATGCAGGATCAAATCCAGTGAGCAGATCACAACATTTCTAGATCTTCTCATTGCTTCTTTATATTTCTTATCTTAGCAACGAGATAAAGCATTAACATTATAAATAACCTTTAAATTATAAGAATGAGACGAAGATTTAAGGATACAAATATTTTGATCAGGATTATCACAGACTTCAATTCTCCGAATTCCAGCTTAATTTTGAATAGCAAATTATATGACCTCCCTCCCTCCCATTACCTGAGTAAAGGCCCTTGACAATATTTATACGCTATTCACTAACAAAGTTAAATAAAAACACAAAATACAACAAAATCAAATCGTGGTTTATTATAGTACATTTATGATCCTAAATTAATATAATGATCCAGATAGCTCTCATTCATTCCGGTACATAGTCAGAGTAGACCTCTGTCAGCGTTGATAGGGAACCAAATCAACAATTCAATTGCACATAGCCCCTTAAAAGAGGTTATGGCTTACATAAGAACTTCACAAGGAGATGGAGATCTGTTTGTGCGGTTGTATACGATCTTGGTTGAATTCGGTGGAGCAGAATGAGTCTGGACGGTATTAGAAAAGTTAAAAAAGCACCTACACCACATTTTAAGCATAAACCGACGGAAGGTTGGACTGAGTATGCCCAAAATTAAAGGATTTATCGACGAATAGAAATAGAGGAGGACAGTAGCCGCAGCTGACCACCACTGAATACTTTCGCTTTGTAGAAGCAAGAATATAGAATGTGATTCGTATGGTAAGCGGCAAACAACAAAAATCACAACAAGAGCTAATACAACAACTGATAACTTCCTTCTAGCTTCCATTTGTCGCCGAGGAATCGCCAAAGTTTTATTGTCCATATGATTCGTAACGACAAGAAGTGGCACATTTTGGCTTTTACATAAGGTAGTCGAAATTGCAATGTAACAGAAACTAATGACAAAAAATGGGATAACAAAATAAACGCAAAATCTGACCCAAGTGATCACTTCAAAATAAGGATGTTCGCTGCTGCAGAACCTCAATATAAAACACGTGTCATTGTTTGGAATGGGGTGATCCTTAATTTCTGTATACATAATGGTTGGTAGAGACGCCGCCATAGAGAATATCCAAATGGTAACCATAACCGTTATCACTGCGACTCGACTGAGAGCTTGCTGGTGAAGAGGACGAGTAATTGCTCGAAATCTAAACAAAATAAAATATTTAAATAACGTTAACTGTAAAAATGTAAAATATTAAAATGCATGTGTGAATGTGTGTCAGATTTTGATGTAACAAATTGCCCTATTGTTATCATTAATTATTTGGCATGAATTATTTGAAATTTTACAATAAATTCCAATTTTAATCGACAACATTGCTAGAAAATTTAACATTATTCATAAGTTGCTTCAAGAATATATTATTAAAACAAAAATAATTTTCCAATATAATATCTGTAGAGAATTTAGCTAAATATGAATAATATTCCAAGCAATGTAATTATACAATTTCAACATACCATAAACATTCAAATATATAATAACATTAATCAATGCATGAAATCTTTATTCGAATTTTATCTGAGAATCGAATTTTCTTTATCGAATGAATTTAACTTATTTATTTAAATTTTTGTTTAATAGTCACGGTAACGGTAACTCAACTGTGGAATAAGTGAAAATATGTTCAACAAGTACTTTATCGCACGGAATTGATAATAATTATTATTACGTTTCCACCCATATTTTAATGGTGGGAGGGCTGATAACAGATGCTCACAATTGCAATAGTAAATTTCCGTTTCGCTCGATACCATTCTAGGAGCAGTCACCGTTAATGGAGCGTCATCTCAATTACAATATTTCTGTCACCCCTTGGCAGTACAGGAAATTTCATCATTTTTTGAACGTCTGAATTACATTTGACTTTGCTGACAATTCACCAGAGACCGCAGGCTAGACAGATCATGTTCATTGCTATCAGCTAAACAGATTCTGCTTACTTGGGACAAATAATACGAATATTAACATGGAGTATTTCATGGTTATCATGTATACAAATTATGTTTCCCTTTTCGGTAATTTGCTGGTCTTGTACCAGCCTGCATTTTTTTCTAACCCGCCTTTTCTCTCTCACCTTGGGTTACTTGTCTCCCACATACTTTTAAATACTTAACTTATCTCCTATAAAATTCATCCTGATTATGAGCCACAGTAAGCCTTATCAAAATAATTCCCATAACAGTAAGAAGCCTATTAACAGTTAATCTTTTAGTTTCAAATACAAATTTAATTTATGAGATTTTATTTTACCGAAACACGATCCATTTGTATGTAGAATCATACATTTTACAGATTCTCAAGAGTAAGACAAAATATCATAAATAAAGTTCGAAGAAAATGAGGTCAATCTTAATACTTCAATTTGGGCAACCTTTTAATTCATTTCCTATAGAAAACGTTAACCAATTGATGAGTACCATAGTTTGCAATGAAAAGGTTGAATGAATTCACTACACAGGAATTCAAAGAATGAAGGTAAAACGAGACCCCCCTTATAATTATACTCATTTCACCGATAGAATGATATATAATTTAGTTGAGAGTAACATTTCAGAATGATTGTATAACAATAAATAAATCATTGGCGGATGAGTAATATAAATCAATACCAATTACATATCTGATTCAGTATGATTTCTGTGCTCGATTACGATATCAATGAACCGTTTCCTCGGGTGAAGATCAAATTAAAATGGATCAGTAGCACATCAAACAGATCTGAACATTGACATTATTCTTTTTTGGAACCGGAAATTTGGAGGATTGAAGTGAAACTTACAGTAGGTAATATGCTTATATATCTGAGGATAAATATTTTCCCTTGTCTTAAGAATCCTAAAAGCATTTTTGCATAATTACAAAACCCTTTTTCTCACGAAACAATTTTCATCAAGCCAAATACCGATTTTCGTGAGTACATATTTTATCAGCAGAAACATTACAACTGATAATGTTATAATCATTGTTACTAAGGGTATTTCTGTTGAGTTTCATTTAATTTGAAAGGTAAAGATTACTATTTTTTCATTAATACAAGTGCGGGTTTTTGGCAGTCATTAAAAGCTCCCTTCTTCCCGTATTTTAATCAAGATTTTTTGACAAATGGGAATGCAGCTACTAACACTAGATGAAATTTGTCCTACGAGCCCTATTAACATATCTTTTTTTCAATTATAAATATTTTCTAATATAAAATAATCTTTATCAATTTATTGATTATTTTTATAATCGAAAATTATTTCATTTTATTCAATATATACTTTGCAGCAAAAGGCTTATATTATCATTTAATTTTATAATAATAACAATAATAATAATAATAATAATAATAATAATAATAATAATAATAATAATAATAATAATAATAATAATAATAATAATAATAATAATAATAATAATAATAATAATAATAATAATAATAATAATAATAATAATAATAATAATAATAATAATAATAATAATAATAATAATAATAATAATAATAATATTAATAATAATAATAATAATAATAATAATAATAATAATAATAATAATAATAATAATAATAATAATAATAATAATAATAATAATAATAATATTAATAATAATAATAATAATAATAATAATAATAATAATAATAATAATAATAATAATAATAATAATAATAATAATAATAATAATAATAATAATAATAATAAAGTTTATAAATTTTAAAGCAAACTTGATGAAACGTAAGAAAAATCATTTTGTCTGATATCTATAGATCACTTTAATTTCTCGGCTGAGATCTTCGAATCGTGATAAGATAAGAGAGATACTTATTGGACCCCCCCCCTCCTTAGCAATGATAATTTAATTTCCCTACGACACGACGTAGAGAGCAGTTAGATAGACGGGGAGTATTCTAATTAAAAATTAATTTCTTTCTGGGTTTGATAGACATAAATTACTGACTCTATCTGGCCTCATCCTGCTATACCTGGCATTGTCCTGCTATGTCTGGCGGCGTCCTGCTTATATGGCCATTCGTTCTAATCAAGTTTGAGATAAAAATTCATTCTCTCGATTCATTGTTTATTTGTTTAAATTTAATTCGGTTCGTCTCAATTTGTTTTATTTCTGATTTATCTTTCAATGAACTCCCGAAATAAAAATTCCCATGGCCATATGTCTTGCGGAAATATTTACCCACTCAATTGGGGAGGCCGTTTTTACAAGTTGACGTTCAGTTGATGATACCATTCAATTGTTTATCCCAAATATTTTATTTGCAATTCATTTTTATCTATTCAATTTTATTTGTTTCCGCTTTTACATCTTAGGACTTTTTCCATAATTTATATCTTCTCTTTTCTAGGGAGAAAATATTTTTATGAATCTTTAAAGAATTTTATTTCAAAATTTTAGTCTAGCATTGTATTATAGGAGATTCTACATAGGAAGATTTGTAGCAGGTTCTTGATGCACGGCCATTACTTGATGAATGACATTCTAACTGACCTCCACCCCCGCCATTCTAAGGAAACATTCACCTATCAAATTTCTAAATTTAAACTTCCATAGCCCAAAACAAATGAAAACAAATAATGAATGAATGCCCAGATATATTTTATAAATGTCTCCTCTACTTGCTTATAATTTCCATTCTAAATTAATTAGTATATATATATAAGCAATTCTCATCAATCCTAATCTGGGTTTCCATTGGTTGAGAGCTTCTTGAAGGACGCATATTTAATTTCACAACGTAATCTCCATTATTTCTACGAGTAGCAAATTTCTTTTCTGATTATGATAAATGGGATCTGTCAATTGTTAATTAATTAATTAATTAGTTTGTATTTTTACTTCCACGCCTTAAAGGGGGCTGCTTTCAATTTATAAATATTTGATATGAATTGTTACCATCTGTTTCAAATTTTTCAACTAAAATATTTAATTCAAATAAACAATCACAACTATATTATATTATAGGGGCCCATTGTGATGGAGAGATTTATTTCAGTGGGCTCTTTGATATGAATAAATTCGGACGCGGAAAATATTTAGAAGATTCCTTAACTATTCTGAAACAAGATTGTGAGTGTCGAGGGAGGCAAAATTGTGCTTTCTGTAAAGTTTTAATCGATAGAATAGTCAATGAGGAAATGTGCAACTGTGCTGCTAATATCCCAAGAAATCAATCCTGACATTATCCCAACCTGTGTGCGACTGCCAGTACAAAATCCAGCGCGAATTTCTCGCATTCGCCCAGCTGATTCGGTTGTCACAAAAACGTGTTCACAACAGAAAACGATCGGCTGAATATTTCCAATTTCAATTAAATGCCGAAAATAAATGTCAAATTTCCACTCTCGTCGACACGGCATTTTGTTTTCACTAAAATTTCGCTGAGATATTTCACTCGCTTATTATGTCGAGGCTCGCATATTGCGAATCTCGATACTATTGCGATCAGTTTGCAACTATTTCTATTTCATGTTTCAGGACAGATTCCTTACACCGACATTTGATGGCTATTTCTAATGGGACTGGGTCTAGAATTCCTTGCTGCCAGGAAGGCAACTCAGTTTTAGCTAATGCCTCATTTCTTTTTCAGACTTCTTTCATCAGCCGAATTTCACCATAATTTTTTCTACTTTTTCGACTGACCTTTTATGAATATAATCAGACATTATTATTATTATTATTATTATTATTATTATTATTATTATTATTATTATTATTATTATTATTATTATTATTATTATTATTATTATTATTATTATTATTATTATTATTATTATTATTATTATTATTAATATTATTATTATTATTATTAATATTATTATTAATATTATTATTATAATTATTATTTTTTCTGTGATTTAGCTAATTTGCAAGTGATGTGATTTCCTGTGTACCGGGGAAAGTATGCAATAGAGTTAAATCAACAATATTGTATACTTACCTGGCGCAAATAGAAATCTTCGCGTCTCCTGCATAGTACTGATGAGAACCAAAAGCTCGAAACTAATCTATTATTGGGATTTGCAATGGGTATCACAAAGCTTGTAATGTATATATTATTATTATTATTATTATTATTATTATTATTATTATTATTATTATTATTATTATTATTATTATTATTATTATTATTATTATTATTATTATTATTATTATTATCATTATTATTATTAAAATTAATATAATCAAGTTGACATTGAGAAATGTCTGCCCCTACAATCCCCCACCCCTTAATTGTGACCGTCCATTGAACCCATTGATAAGTCGTCACCAAGAGCCATTCAATGGGGAATGGAGTAATTAATTCTAACGCAATGAAGGAAAATATGAAAAAAATTATAAAAAATTATTTATTCATTTCATATTGTTAAGTGACCTTGGGAATAGTTTATAATCTACTTTCATATTTATAACAATAGGGATATTATTATTTCATATTTCATCTCATCTTTGTTGTTTATATTGTAGAGATATTCTGGCCTATTATCCCTGACGGTGGTATTGGGCCCCAGAGAGCGCAAATAGTGGCCCAATGGCATTAGCATGAACAATGAGACAGGTACACTTAGTAAATCTTCATGTCCATTCTATGCTTCCCTTATCCCATTGCCTGTCTCCTTAATTGATGGCTCGCATTAACATTATCCATTTATTCACTAATTCTGTTCAGTTCTAAAAGGCATTTTTCTTCATTTTTTGTCAAATTATTCGTATTAAATATTTTCTAAAATTTTAGTTGCGTTGTTGATTATTTATTTATGATTTATTCAATATATATTTAGTATTTAATTTTTATTTATTATAGATATTTTTATGATACACTAACTCCTGACCCTGAGTTGTTAATTGATTCCAAAAAAATGCAACACAAACTGAGGCAGCAATTGCCACGCGACGCCATGGAAACAGAAATTGATTGGTTCTAGAACAAGAATTGATCGGATCTAATTGCTAATCAATAGTAAAGCTTATTGAACTTGTTTACTCAATTTCCAAATTCAATTAGTTATAAGCATAAAAATGTGTACACTGCCAAATGAATGCACACGCACTTACATGAGACATACACCTAATAACGAAATTTAGTGACTTCTATAATCTAAAAAAAATCAATAAATATATATTATAGGAACACACAAATTTACCTATGTGTAAAAATTTATTGTTCCGAAATTTAATAACTTTATTATAGGATTTGTGAAGGTGAGAGAAAAATAGTTGAACACACCAACACAAAACACATAATGAAAAATGCATGCAAATTTATTATAGCTTTTTTTGTTCCGAAATAAATAATCATTAACATATTGTTAAAATATAATTATTTTGAAATTATTAAAAAATTTTCTAGGAAAATACTTTTAATTTAGAATCCGACAGCTCTACCTTGAGCTTCAGAGAAAAAGACGAAAATACATCGTAAAATTCAATTATAAAATAATTTAGAATATAAACTCAATAGATTTACAGATATTTCTCAGGATACATTGCCTTTTCGCAAAGATGGAAATCTAACAATGTGAGATTTATTCATTAAATTACAAAACATTAGAATTTGCAGAAAGAAATTCACAATTCGTAAATTTAAATAAATTATTTCATTATAAAATTATAAAAATTATAAAATTCAGCCTTTCCTACTTTCCTTATTGTATTAAAAAAATTAATGTCTTCGGTGATTAGTTAATTTATTTATAATCAAAAATATATCTAACTTACATTTTATTGAAATAATTCCAAAAAAATTCATAAAATGATAAAATTCCTAAAAAACACCTGAAATTTAATTATCAATATGTTATATTATAAATGCTGACTAATAGTAATATTTAAGAACTTGAATAATGATCTCATAATTATATAAAATCAAAATTCAAGTCTTAAAATTACCTGAAAATCATGTTTAAAAAATTGAATAACTGAATTGAATAATTGAAATTGAGTAACTTCATTTTCACGTAAATGGTGACTCACCCCAACTGGTGCGCACACCAATGTGAATTATAAGGGTTACTCAATTTCGGAATTGGGTGTATATTGAAAATCGCGAAGCAAAAGCAAAATACATACGGCTTCATTGACAATGATGAAAATGAAAATGAGCACACAATTATCAGTTAATTACATTGATGTATTTTCTATGCAACCACAAAAATGTCATGTGAATATAATATTCAAATTGTCTGTTTATAGCAGATTCGATTTGGAAATTATGTAAATAAACAACAAAATCATTAATATTTCGATTACGTTTGTCAACAAATTTTCAACATAGAAGAAATTCATTTGACTTTCCACATAAGAAAATTTATTAAAAAATTTCATTTTATTTCATACTCGATTGCTCACTGTTGCTGGACCGGAACAAATTAAATAAATAAATAAAATATAATGAAAAATATCACAGGTCCAAAAGAGGAAATATATTGTAGAAATAACAAGGCGTTAATGAAAATAAAGCGTAAAGTTAGAATAAATGAAAACACAACGTGAACGGACGCAAATCGGACTAGCGCAAGGCGTGACAGTGATTCTGTGAGAAATGTACTCAATTTATATATTGAAATATTTATATGCGATTTCCCACTTTGGATTTGGACTTTTGTAATAATTAGATTTGGATTCTTTCGCGTTTTTTGTGATTTGAATCCAGTAAAATCGCATTCGTTATGCTATTGCTAGAGATGGGAGCCGATAAGACACCGTTTATACAAATATGCGGGGAGGGAGAGGTGTGTGTGTGGGGGGGGGGGGTGAGGTGGGGGTTAAACGGGTCAAAACGGCTATTCATCCGATGTAAAAATCACGCATCATCTATTATTAGACTTTGTACTATATAGATAACCTTTCACTATATCGTAATTCCAAGCAAGAATAATTTCAACACAACTCACCCTTATGAGCTCCTCAATTTCTTATACAACATTTGTAAATCCTGAACCAAATGGATAAGAGTATATGGTTTCTATTGCTGTCAATGGTTGGGTCACCTTGCTCCTCTGAATAGAACACAGTAATGGTGTGATTCAGAATGAATCCGAGATTTGCCAGTCAAATGTTTCAATTTACCCCTCGGATAAATATAAGCCAACCATAGCAAATCTCATTACCAATTTTGTGTTTCGATTAACTATAACCCTCTTAACATACAAAGGTTGATCTTTGGGTTACACATAAATTACCGTCAAACGTTTTTGGGAAGTGCAATAATTAAGAACACTACAAAGCTGTAAAACAGGATGATTTTCCTAGGGATTCCTAAATGTTTTGTTTGAATTTCATTATTTTTATTTGAATGTTCCTACTTGAAAATACATAATATTGTTTTTTTATTATATGTCAATGATTGAGGAAATGGGATAATATAATTTATTGCTGATCATTCTGCTGCCAAGCCTCCTTGGACATCAACCAATGGAAAGCCAGCAAAATATAGATTTATTGATACCAATTTACAACATTTACAAATCAATAACATTTTCATTGCTTTCGCCAATCCCTTGATAACAAGCCAGCCTTAATTGAGCCGCTCAATTATCAAACAAATTAATTCCATAAGAAAAGTAAGGGAAACTGATCAAATTTTATGCGTTACTTTAAGAATTAAGGGGCAATAAGCATATTTATTAAGTAAGTATAGTTAAATATGAAAAGTCCGTTTGCACTAAAACCGGCCAACACAACTTATCCTTTAGATTAGAATCCCTTGACATCTCTCAATGACTCTTTGATTCTTTGATTTCCTTCTCTCGTCACTCAGTGATGTATGCGGCTTCTAGGTCATTTTATTCAAGGTTTTATAGGATATCCAAGCATTTTCCTCTCAATTTCATCAAACTCTTGCAACTTTACCAAAAATCTTTTTCCTAAATATTTCTCGTTGGGAAAATTTGTTTACGACTGATTTGTTTTCACAACAGATTTAATTGCACTTTCCCATTGTGGCTGACCTTCAGATTATTTATTTATTTTTATTTGCTTGTTTATGATATTTTATTATTATTCTCTTCAGCAAATCAATTAATTTTATTTAATATTATTTTTATTTCCATTTTTTTTATTTATAATTTGATTTATTTCATATTTGATTAATTTATTTTCATTTATTTTCATTAAATTAATTCTTTTGGTAAAGGATTATTTTATTTATTTTCACAAAAATTATTTATCTTTTATTCACATTTGATCATTTTTTTTATTATTTTTATTTTTCAATTTTTATAATTTTGATAAACAATTGCAAATAAATGTAAAATATTTCCCTATCCTAGGCATAATGAGGAACAGAAATATAGGAATATATAAAGCAAATATAACTGGCGTGAAAAACAATTAGAAGCATTATGCAAAGAAAAAAGGCCAAAAATGTCATTATGGAACCAAAATGACCCCCTTCCTAAATGGGGTTTTGATGCCTAATAATGGCGCATGGGATATTGCTTGTTATAAATGATTCTAATATTTTACCCAACTGACACAATTTATCTTTTAATTATTTTTCATTTACAATTTCATTTATCATTATTTCATTTGTGACTCTCGATTAATATTTTCAATTTAACATAAATTTTCAGCTCAGCCTTTATCAATTGTTTTTTATTAATCGTTAATTTATTTATGCTACTAATATTTATTTTTGTAATTTGAATTAACTTTTCAGCGTATTTGTTTCCTGTCATTGAAATCAGAGAAGTCTTTCATTATTATTATTATTATTATTATTATTATTATTATTATTATTATTATTATTATTATTATTATTATTATTATTATTATTATTATTATTATTATATTATTATTATTATTATTATTATTATTATTATTATTATTATTATTATTATTATTATTATTATTATTATTATTATTATTATTATTATTATTATTATTATTATTATTATTATTATTATTATTTTGGATTATTTGGGATTTCTGGATTTTTATGAGTTGTTGCTTGGTTTTATCAATGGAATATTTTTCTGGAAGATTTTTGACAAGTATTGAAAATAAAGATATTTTTTTTATGGAAAAATATATGATGGCTCGAAGATAACAACTTTTTTTTCTCCCGATGGTAGTTTATGTCAAGTTGGATATGCAATGGAAGTTGTTGGCTATGCTTGTTCTATTTTCGGAAGGGTTACGAAGGATGATGAGACAATCACCTTTGAAAATATTTACAAGGTTAACTAATATATTTCATGTGCAGTGGCTGGAAATATATCAGATGCTATTATGAGATGCCCAACTTTGCAAGAGCTAATTCCATTTGATCAATTAGCTACACAGATATGCAATTTAATGCATGCTCATATCATGTAGGCTGGTTGTGAGGCGATCTATAACAGCATGATGAAATGCGATCTGGACATTCGTAAAGATTTATATAGCAATTCAGTTTCATCAATTTTGCTTCAAATTTCAATGACAATTAAACAATTATTATTATTTATATTTCGCAAAGGTGGAACGGCGCTTGCTGCTTGCTAGAGCTCAGAATATTTAAACAAAATTTATTCAATGTAAATATAAGAATAATATTTGCAGATGTATTGTTTATATATATTATATTATTATTATTATTTTATTGGCCCGTCCGAAGCCCCAGGCTAAATCCCATGCGGTCGACGCTCTCTACCTCAATTCGTTATGGACATGTAGAAATAAGGCCGACGGAAAATTTTCAAAAATTTTGTTATTTTTTTTATTCCGCAATTTTTGATAGATTATTGCTAGCGTGATAATATTGATGGCATAATTAATTAGTTTTTGATTGGAATAAATATCAATTAATTAATGAGTGGTTTCAGTGTGGAAATCGGTGATGAAGAATGCAACGCTGCCCTGCCTAACCGATCCCTTCCAGTCGGTTTAGTCAAGTGGAAAACTCAGAGATTTCGTGCAGCAAAACTTCTCTGGGAATTCTGGGATAAATCTTATGAAAGAGCGAATTAATTAAAAATTTTTGATGTACCAGCAATTATAGAAAGTAATTAATTCTACGAAATATCGATTTCAGCAGCATCAAAATCAATAAATTTTGACTACCTAATTAGTGGACATTTTCCCAAACGATTTCCAGGATATTATTTTTTTGATAAAATTTTCCTTGGGTTTGCGTTGCGGCCTTTGATGGAGAGGACGTCTTGTTTCCTGGCGCAGCAGGAGATTCTCTCGGCCCCTTGGGACTGGCCGCTGGGCGCTGACCATTGGCTGCTGGTAGCTCATATGGCAACACTAATGAACAATCAAATAAAATGAGTAGGAGATTTGGGAAATTCTAATGAGATTAAATAAATCTCTATGACGCAACCATGACAAATAAATGAATGCGTTGCATAAGTGACATCGTAATCGTTCATAACCAATGGAACCCGCACTCATGGGACCAAGCCTTTCTTGCCATTTTAATAATAACTTAGGAAATATCTTTATATTTTCCTTTAGCTAATCCTGGATTTTTCAATATTTCCTAAATATTGTTACAATTCTGAATTCCAGATGAGGGGAGTGGGAGGAGGGGAGGGCCCGCGAAGCGTTTTGATGTGGCCCGGACACAATTTTAAACATCAAATCAATAATTGTCTTTTTTAGAATTCATATTCGAATTAAGCATGTTTTTAATTTAAAAAATCGATTCTAAGTTTACTTGAATCGTAAAAACGAGTTATATTTATTCAAATGAATTTATTGTGGCCCCTGATAGTATTTTTCCGCAAATTTGGCCCTTCGATGGATTTGGGTTGGCCACCACTGTTATAGCTTATTCTTTGCAAAGGTTGGAATAATTGGCATTTGCGGTTCGAATGATTGGAAAAGAATTTTCCCAATGCAAATATTAATCTTACCCACGTGATAGAATATTTATTATTTATATATTATTATTATTATTATTATTATTATTATTATTATTATTATTATTATTATTATTATTATTATTATTATTATTATTATTATTATTATTATTATTATTATTATTATTATTATTATTATTATTATTATTAATATTATTATTATTATTATTATTATTATTATTATTATTATTATTATTATTATTATTATTATGATAATCATTATCATTATTAAA
>CAUHTR010006065.1:0-12720 GCA_959609185.1 Schmidtea polychroa
TTGTCGATATTGTTATGAAAAGTTTATTTTATCAGAATATTACACGGCCAATTAAGGCATAAGGGGAGAACTTCTCAACCCTTCAATATAAAACGGTTTATTGTACATTCATAAGTCGCTTGGACGCTGTCCGAGGCGATAAACGTGATTCTGATTGGTCCATGGCTTCCATGGAGTAGGCTCTCCGCGGGCCGGTTATAGTAAGGTAATAGGGTGTTATATAAATACTAATGCTTTGAGTAATTATTTATAAATAAGTTCAGCGTATATGTCCAGAGAAGGGGTGTCTGGGACAATAGCTGAACTCCTCTTCGACCCTAGGAGGTCATATAGGTGAGTGTTCTGACATATCGACATATATCCGGGACGCGGGAATCGTGGTAGCAGATCACGTATGCAGGATCAATGTATAAATTATCAATGTTGTGAGATAGACATGAGTCAAAAGAAACAGTAGCACAATAGAAGTCAGGTTTAATAACATTTTATCCGGATCAATATTTCATGTGATGTGGCTGTTGGATTCTCCAGGCAGGTTTACGAGTGTCGGTTGGGCTGTCTGCGAGGGTTGCAGATTGGCCGGTCCTGTAGGCGAGCAATGATCCGAGGGCATCCCGGTCCAAGGTCGAGGAGAAGGTTTTCATATTGGCATCTCGTAGTCGGGGCTGCAGGCCTGTTGAGGCAGGTTTCCGGGTACCGGTTGGGTGGTTTGCTAGGCTTGCGGGCTGGAAGGTCCTGTAGGCAAGCATTGATCCGGGGGCATCCATGTCCTGGGTCGCCCAGGCAAGCATTGACCGAGAGCATCCGGGTCCATGGCAGATGAGTAGGCGCGGCTCTATTAAATTATATGGGGCATGGCATATCAGACAGAGGGACAGGGCCAATATAGCATTGAAGGGTAATAATAATAATAAAAGTAATGATAATAATAGTATTTATAATACTAATAATAAAAATAATCTTAAAAATAATAATAACACAATAATAATAATAATAATAATAATAGTAATAATAATAATAATAATAATAATAATAATAATAGTAGTAATAATAATAATTATAATAATAATGATAATAAAAATAATAATAGTAATAATAGAAATAATAATAATAACAATAAGTGTAATAATAAAGAAGAATACTAATAATAATAAAAATAGTAATAGTAGTAGTAATAATAATAAGAATAATAATAATAATAATAATAATACTAATAGGAATAATAATAGTATTAATAAGAATAATAATAATAAAAATAATGATAATAATAATAATAATATAAATAATAATAATAATAATAACAATAATAATAATAATAATAATAATAATAGTAATAATAATAATGGTAATAATAATAATAATAATATTAAAAATAATAATAATAATAATAGAAATAATAATAATAGGAATAATAATAATAATAATCCTAATAATAATAACAATAATAATAATAACAATAGTAGTAATAATAATAAAAATAATAATAATAATGAGAATAATAATAGTAACAATAATAATAAGAAGGGTGGGGCGAGGGTAGTCGGTAAAAAGGGGGGGGGGGCTGGGACTCTCATTGTGACGATTCTTTGTATGTGTGAATCCTGTATATGTCATAGCTACTCTGTATCGCAGTGGTGCATGCCTTTTCAGCAAGGCTCTTAATTTCAGCTTTAGAGAGGCCTATTTTCTTTAAGATCGCGTCATTCTGTTTATCCCAGGAGCCAAGGGTGCCAATGACAAGAGCAGAAAGAGTGGTCTTACGTTTATGTAGTTGGCCTAGCTCAACGGCGAGGTCTTTATATTTGTTGAAGTTGTTGGAGCGGGCGTTGTTGAAGTTGTCGGCTGATTCATACGGCACTTTAATGTCTAGGATGTGTAGGTTGCGATTTCTGCCAGATTGGATGAGGAGGTCTGGGATCCCATCCGGGGGCCTCTCAATGTCTATCATGAAGTTGAGGGATAGAAGTGTGTCAGATACGGTCTGTAGGACATTGGAGTGTTTAGTTGATTTTAGCAGGACAGTGGTTGAAGATGTGGGCCTGGGTTTCAGGGTGCGCGTGGCAGTGTCTACAGGTTGTCGATTTGTGGGACTTGAGTCGGTGGGGAGAGTAATTTAGTTTGAGAAGGTTGTTTCTGGCCTTAATAAGAAAGAGGTATTGGGCATCGGTCAGGGCAGTAGTCCGGATGAAAAAGGCGACTGTGCTGCTTTCACTGATTGCTCTGGCGATGTAACCTTGACACTTCATTCGGATCCAGCGTTCAGCATGGATGAGGCCAATCAGGGAGTGGAGTTCAGAGGAGGTGTCGTGGATATTGTCAGTGTCGAAGTAAGTCAGGCGTTCACGATATGCTATCTCTAGTTTGAGGGAGTTTTCGACATATTTGAGCTTTGCTGATATGCCGTATTTGAGGAGTAGTCTGGTGGATGATTTTCGGAATTTCGAGAAGAAGGAGTAGGTAGGGAATTGTTTAGAAGTTTCCCCATTCAGCCATGCAAGTGCCGCTTCAAGGTTGCTAAGGCCTCTTGCTTGTGCAAGTTCAGAGGTGACAAGGTTGCGGAAGCCGGAGTCACTGGAGGTGAGAGATCTGATCATGTGTACGATGCTTTGGATATGGTATTCATCAATCGCTGAGATAAGTCCCATCCCCCCCATTTTTATCGAGGCGTATAGGAAATTATTGTTCAGCTGCATTACCCTGTCCCCCATAGCAGTACGGAGAATGTCCTTGAGTTTTTGATCAAAACCAAGGAAATGTGCGTCCCCCCTCCTAAGGCGTTTGGAGTCAAGGATCATATGTTTAATTTCACAGTTGCGAAAGGTGAAGAGGAGGCGGGAGTGTATGAAGACCTTATAGGACATCAGCTTCTGGGCCGGGTGCAGGAAGGATTGGAAGATAAGTTTAGTGTCTTTCAGTGCGTCATCGAGTCTGTCGTCAATGTTGTGCCGATTCTTGTGAGCGAAGTCAACGCCCAGGTATCTGTAGAGGTTAGTGTCATTAATGATTGGTAGTGTTTCGCCATAAAGAGTGACTGGAGTGGGAGTGCTGGCTGTGTTAAGCGAGAAGTAGCCCGATTTGGAGGGCTTAAAACAAAGGTTAACCTTTTGGGCTAGTCGGACAGTTTCACAAAGAGCTGCGGAGATGGAGGAGAGAGAGTCTGAGATAAGGACGATGTCATCGGCATATGCCATGATGCTTATGTTGTGCTCATGGAGAAAGAAGGGATGGTCTCGTAGTATATTTCTTAAGATGAAGTCGATCGAGAGGCAGAAGAGGGTCATGGAGAGCGGGCATCCTTGCTTTACTCCTTTGACGATTGGTACCGGTCTGGAGAGTTCGCCCTCGCATTCAAAGATGGTGCTGACATTGGAATACATATCCCTAATGAGGTTGATGGTCTGTTGGTGGAGGCCCATCAGTGTCAACGTGTGCCAGATAAGATCGTGGGGTAGGGATCCAAAGGCATCAGTGATGTCAAGCCAGATGATATGGAGTTCGGTTTTGTTGCGTACAGAGTAGTCTTTGACGAGGTGGAGAGTTAGGTTATGTTCGGCGCAGCCGTCTGGGGCGCCAACGGCCTTTTGGTTGGTGGAGATTAGGCTGCCCTCGTGGATCCAGGACAGTATACGTTGGTTAAGAACAGAGGAGAAGATACGGTATGCTGTGTTCATGACGGAGATTGGTCGCCAAGAGCTGGCTTCATGGCTTGTGTCTTGCTTCCCCTGTTTGAGGATCAGTTTGGTTCTGAAGGACTTCCAGCTGGAGGGGCATGTCGAAGTCGAAAGTACGTTGTTGCAGATGGCAAGAAGGAGTTCCATATCTGGACAGATGCGCTTCCAGTCGGTAAGGGTGATTTTGTCGATACCTGGTGCGGTGTTGTCCAGAGATGCAATAGTGGAACGGAGTTCATCAATGTCGAAATGGGTCGAAGAAGTATTTTCAGAAAGCGACGGAAGAAGGATATCAGTAAGGTCAGATGTGGGTATAAGATCAGTACCGAAGATACGAAGGAAGTTGGTCATAGTAGGTCTATGTACCGGTACGTCTGCCACTAGGAGTTTCATGAGCTCAGCCTTGGGCCGCATGTGGAATCTGGCCCGTTTAACGCAGAGGAGCTCGTTCACCGACTTGATTTTTGCGTGTGTGGCATCTGCGGGTTTCACATGCTTGTACCTGTCTGGGTTGACGTTGCCATTGATCCGTTCAATCTCTTTAAGGGCAGATTGGGCGTCAGTTTGGTTTTGAGACAGTTGTTCAGTTAGGTTCAAAAGGAAAATGTGGTACTTCCGCAGGTTGTTAATGGGCAGTCTGTTATTGGTGAAAGTGGAGATAATCTCCCTCATATCTCTCAACATGTGGGGTAGGTCAGGTACTGTGATGGGGACGTGTAGGTTAAGGCATTTCAGCATGTGGCAGATATATGGGGCAGATTCAATTGGAGTCGAGCATCTTGGGTTTTCAAGAGTTGTTAAAGAAAGAGAGACTTGGCTGACAAGGTTTTGGAGACTCAGAATAGTATCCAGCAGGCTTGTGGCAATATCTTGGTGTAGGGGGAGACTATCATCACGCATTGGGTCAATTACCACTGCTAGTCGACGGTGTTTATCAAGAAAGAAGAAGAACCAGCTGTCCTTGCCGTTGGACATTGGTATGATGATCTCATTCCAGTCCGCGAAGTCTTTAAAGGGGAAGGAGGCGAAGAAGGTTTTGTAGTTGTGTTGGATAAGCGCATTGCCAATGAAGGGGTCAACAAATATGGACGATTTGCGCATGGCATATTTGAAGATGTAGGCTTTAATAGCGTGCTGTGACCATCATGCCGATTCCTGTCCAATGTCGTTGCTGAGGAGGATGGTGTCAGGGAGGGGTAGCTCAATGATCTCGCCGGGGGAATAACGAAGTTCTTCCTCCCCAGTAAACATGATTTGCCGTATGGCATCAAAGGAGGGCGTGTGCATATCAGTTCGGGCTGAGGTGGGATCCGCATTGGTTTTTGGGGTCGTAGGAGTAGTGGATGAATGATGCTAACTGGCACACCCCACCCTATACCCAAGCTGTGCTATATAAAAACAACCTGTACCACCTCTACTAATCACCCATAAACGGAAAAGGGAAAGAGTGAGCAATAGCCAACTGTACCATCTCCGCTAATCGCCCATAAATCGAAAAAACGGAAAAAGTGACTAGTTAGCATCATTCATCCACTACTACGGCCAACTGCAAACGGCCAAATTTAATATAAAAATAAAAATTCTAAATAAATTAAAAACAGAGTACTCAATGAAAAAAACTCTTAAAGAAATGAATTGTACTATTTGTCAAAAAAGTTTTAAAAATAAAACCGCACTACTTTCTCATGAAAAATCAAAAGATCATTTATTAAAAATTAATAAACTAGATGATTCAAACTCTAAAATTTGTACCAAGTGTAATGTAAGATATCTATTATCTGGATATGATAAACACTTTGAAAGATGTAGTGGAAAAGCTAAAAACAGAGAAAGATTTGAATGTTCTACATGTAAACAAAAATTTAATATAAAATCTTATTATTTAAAACATGTAAAGAAGTGTGCTAAAGATCATACTGAAAGTCGTTCTGAAAGCCATACTGAAAGTCGTTCTGAAAGCCATTCTGAATGTGATTCTGATTCTGAATGTGATTCCGAGGATTCTGATGATGAAAAAGAAAAATATAATTGGGACAACTTAATCATATAGATGTAATTGAAGAGCAAGTGTTTTCTTCAAGAATTTCAGATTATATATTAAAAAATAAAACAAAGATATTAAACTCGATGCAAGATGCTTTAAAAGATTTACTCGATCAAGATTTAACATTATAAAATATAAAGTTAAAATCTTAACATCTTATTATCGTGGAGAGGAAATAGAAACAACCCCACTAAACTCTGATATTGAAACATCTTATAAATATTTATTCTCAACAAAAGGAATAAACAAAACAATAAAAGATTTATGCAAAGAGTTTGAAGAACAACAAGAACAACAAGAACAAGAATTGGGAGAATCAAATTTAAGATTTCAATCTTTTAAATCTATAGAGATTGAATATTGGAGAGCTTCTCCTCCAAATCCAAAATCATATATTCCTACACCATTTCAATCCAAATATATTATAAACATTCAAAATGAAGATGATAAATGTTTCATTTGGTCAATCCTAGCACATTTATATCCTCAAGCTACAAATCCTCAAAGAGTTTCAAAATACAAACAATATGAAAAGGAATTAATATTTCCAGAAGGATTTAAACATCCAATGAAATTAGAAGATATCCCAGCATTTGAAAAACTGAATAATCTTAAACTTAATATTTATGAATATCTACAAAATCATATTATACCAATTCATATTTCAAATAAAGAATTATTAGAACAAGATAAAAATAGAGAAATATATCTTTTAATATTAGAAGAACAACAAAACCTACCAATGCAAGAACGAGAATATATAGAATCTCTCTCTGGAGACCTAGACTTGAAACAACATTATATTCTAATAAAAAACTTTCAAAGTTTTATGCGGACAAAAACTCAAGTCACTGGAGGATCAACATGTAAAAGATGTCTTCATTATTCAACAACTAAAAACTCAATAGTTAATCATGAAAGACTTTGTGAGAAGAATCAACCAGCTTTAATTAAAATGCCCACAAACAAAGATATGCACTTTAAAAATTTTTCTAATTATTAAAATCTTTGGGAGTGATATATGCAGACTTTGAAGCAGTAAATATAAAACAAGATTTAGAAAAAGAATATTTAAAAATAATAGAAAAAAATAATTTATTAGATTCATGGAATGATTATTTTCAAGAGCATCCAAATGAAACAATGAAAAACTTTCTAAACTTAAATAATAATCTTATACAATAAAATTAACCAAACAAGAACCCTCAGCTTATAAACTCTTTTTAAAAGTAATTATCCTGAATTAATAGAATCTAAAGAATATTCATTTAGAGGAACTTGCCCAGAAGATGTTTTAAATCATTATACCAAAACTATAAACGATCTAGAACATGAATTATTAAAATAATAAAAACAGATTATCCAATAAACTTTTCAGAACAACAATATGAAGAATTTCAAAATACTACAAACTGTTGGATGTGCAAACAACCTTTCCAAGAACAAGATCTTGATGAGAAACATCCTAGAGATCCAAACAATATAAAAGTACCAGATCATGATCACTTTAAAAGGGAAAATAATTATAGAGGAGCAGCTCATACAAACTGCAATCTAAATTGTAAAAAACCTAAATTTATACCAGTTATATTTCACAATCTTTTTGGATATGATATACATTTATTTATAAAAGCTCTAGCTGTAAATGCTAAAAACTCTTTTAAAGTTATTGGTTCAACAAAGGAAAAATATAAATCTGTACAATATGGATGTTTAAAATTTATAGATTCTCTAAACTTTCTAGGAATGTCTTTAGATGCAGTAGGAAAAACAATGAAACCCGAAAATTTTAAATATACAAAAGAACATGTATTAATAAAAAATAATATTCCTCTAGAAGAATATCCAACCTGTCTGGCAAAAGGAATCTATCCATATGATTATATCGATTCATTTGATAAATATAATCAAGAACTACCAGAGAAAGAAATATTCTATTCAAAACTTTCATTATCAGGGATTACAGATCAAGAATATTCTAGAGCACAGAAAATGTGGCAATTATTTGACTGTAAAAACATTGGGGAATATACTGACATGTATCTATCTCTAGATGTTTATATTCTAGCTGATTGTTTTGAAACTTTTTGTAA
Source organism: Schmidtea polychroa (assembly GCA_959609185.1). Lineage (NCBI taxonomy): Eukaryota > Metazoa > Platyhelminthes > Tricladida > Dugesiidae > Schmidtea > Schmidtea polychroa. The sequence goes on from CAUHTR010006065.1 coordinate 7,809, forward strand.
TGCTTTTGACTTAAAACCTTATAATTATATAACTTTACCATCTCTAGCTTGGGATATATTATTATATGATATATTCACTGAGCAAAATATAGAATCAAGAGATAAAGTTATAGAATTATTAACTGATCTTGACATGTTTAATATATTTAAACATAATATCCGAGGAGGGATTTCCTCTGTAATGGGAAGTAGAGAAATATCTGCAAATAATTCAATGACTATTACTAAAAAATATTTTAAAGATAGAAATCAAGACTATGTACAAATAACAAAAGAAGATTCAAAATTAATAAGACAGGGTTTTACTGATCCATTTGAAATAATTTATATTGATGCAACTGCTCTATATGGAGGTATAATGTCTGATCCTTTACCAATTGGAGAGTTCTCATTCCTTGATATTCCAAAAGAAAAAGAAAACTAGATAAACTTATAAATCAAATATTATCAACCCCTAAAGATTCAGAATATGGATATGCAATAGAATGTGATCTAATCTATCCAGATGAAATAAAAGCAGGAACTAGACATTTCCCATTTGCACCAGTAAAAAGGAAAATAGATCTAAATGAACTTTCAGATTGGCAAATCAAACAAAATAGATCAACAAGCACAAAACTCCTATGTGATCAAAATGATAGAGAATATTATCTTTGTCATTATAGACTTTTTCAATTTTACATCTCTCATGGAATGAAATTAAAAAAGTTCATAGTATTATAAGATTTAGACAATTACCATTTATGAAAAAATTTATACAAGGAAATATTAAAAAGAGAAACGAAGCAAAAAGAAATGGAAATGCATTCCTAGACATGATCTATAAACTTTTAAATAATGCAGTCTTTGGTAAAACAATGGAAAATGTAGACAAGTATACAAGGATAGAATTATTATCAAATACTAAAAAAGACTTTGCAAGATATAATCGAATGCTTGGAAAACCTACATTTAAAAATGCAGAGATATTCTCAAAGAATCTAGTAGCAGTTGAAATTCAAAATAATGAAAAAACATATAACAAACCAATCTTTATAGGTTTCTCAATTTTAGAATTATCAAAACTTCAAATGTATGAAACATATTATGATATTCTAATACCTCACTTTAAATCTCGAATATCTTTAAGTGCAATGGATACAGATAGTTTCTTTTTAAAAATATATTCCCAAGATGTTAAAAAGGAAATAGCAGAAAGTGAAACACTCTCAAAACTAATAAATTCATCTGGAGAATTATTCACCTATAAAGATGAAAAACCAAATACACCAATAATTGATGCAGTATTCATTAGATCTAAACAATATTCATTGGAAATGATTCAAAAACCAAAGATCTCTACCAGGACGATTAAAATAATAACAAAGAATTCAACAATTCAATTTGAACAACCTATAATAACTATAGAAACAAAAACTCTTAAAGATAATAAAAGTAAAGGAATTCAAAAATGTGTATCTAAAAATATTACACATCAAGATTATAAAGATTCTCTAGATAAAAACCATCAAGATAAACTGGTAGAGATTCATCAACTTAAATCAAAGAAGCATGACATGTATTTAGAAGAATCATCAAAGATTGCATTATCAAATTATGATGACAAAAGATTCATACTTTCAGATTTAAAGACAACTCTTCCAATTGGAAATGATTTAATCCCTATAATAAAAAATCTTGAGAAAATAAACAAAGTTTATGACTTAAAAATTACAGATCTTGATATTTATAAAGTTGAGATCATTTATCCTCTGAAAGATTTCCCAAGATTTCCTCAAGTTCGAAACCCAATAGCTATAGAGGAAAAATGTTTCAAGACTGAAGATTTAACACCTAAAGAGTTTAATTATAATAAAAACCAACTAAGACTGATTATGTGATTTTCAAATATATAAAATGTCGACAATTAATTTAAGATATTCAAAGAATAATGAGCTTATGGATCAAGCTAAAAAATTATATAATCTTATTGATAGTATTAAAAAAGAATATCATTTAAAATTTTGTAAACTTAGAAAAATATTATTTTTCATTATAATACTTTTTATTATTACATGTTTGGTATTTTATTTTTATCCTCAAATAAAAAAACTATCTAACATATATAATAATTTATCTATTTCCTTTGATCAAAAGTTTTAAACATTCTTTTTGTATTTCAGGTTCTTGAATGATTGAATTGAAATCCATTTTACTTTTTAGAGTAATATTATTTAATTGACTTTCAGGACTTTCAGTAGGACCAGAAGCTAAAATATCTTTAGTTTTTCTTACTCTCGGGTTTCCTATAAGGAGAAGGTATTCCTAAATCTTTTCTTATTCTTCTCATTGTAGAATCTGAAACACCTAAAGTTTTACAAATTTCAAACTCTATAGCTTTATATTTTAATGCATTAGATTGTAATTTTGAAATATTAGTTTGATCAACTTGAGAAATTTTTTCTAAATATAGGATTAATATTCCTTCAACCATCTTTCTCTTTGAATCTTTTTCCCCTTCCCTTGGGTAATCCCTTGAGTTTTTAATCTTAAAACCTCATTCTTTATATCTTGTATTATTTGATTTGATTTCATTATTTCATCATCAGTTAAGATTCCATCTTCCAAAGCTTTCAATTGAAATAAAAATAATTTTGATATTCCTAATTCTATTGATAAACAAACTTCACGATATAACTTTTCTTTTTAGAAGTATAAGATAATGAAACTATTTCAGTTAAGAAAGAATCAGCTACAGAAATACTTCCTAAAATTACAGGTGCAAGAGTTACAACAGGAAGTGTCACAGGTAAAATAACTGTTAATATTGCAGATGTAAAACCTAGGGAATAACCTATAACTTTTAAAACTGTATTCCCTTTATTCCATCTTTTTTTAATTTTTTTATAATGTTTTAACAAGTCTTGTAAATGTAGGGTTTCTGATTTAAATTCTTTTACTCTCATAATTTCAAGTTCTGTGGGAGCCGAAGGCTTGGGACCTTTGGGACCTTTGGAACCTTTGGAACCTTCGGGAGAATAATATCTTGATGACAATTCTGGGTAAATTTTTTCTTCCATTTTAATAATAAAAAAATAATTAAACTCTCAACATGACTTTATTATGTGGTACTAATGCTCGCATTTCATAATAACCTCGTGTTGAGAGAATGTCTTTATATAATTCCATCAATGCTTTACAAACTTCTTCAACATCAACCTTTTTTTCATAAAATATTAAATCTATATAATGCACAAGTGTGCTTTTAAAAATAATATTCTTACTTTTAGTTTTATGTGGATTAGTTTTACCTGAATGGGTTTTACCATACCAATGTCCATGTGTTAAATCATAACCAGCAATTATAACATCACCCTTTTCTAACTTGCTATTATAATCAGATTTCACAAACCATTTCATTGTTTCACCATCATCATCAAATAAAAAGAAATAAAAACACTCCAGGATTTACTATTTGTTGTTATTTCTCCTGGTTCTATAAAATGTTTATATGTATGGGGTAATAATGTTTTATTCTGAGGTAATTCAGCAGCTCTTTTTCTAATACTATGTGTAGTGTTAATGTGTGTTCCATGAGATTCTAAAATTGAAATTCTTTTATTAAATGACGTAATCACCTCATTTATTATATTATATATTGTATTAAATTTAGTATTCATAATTTGTTTATCTTTAGAGTTTAACAGACTTTGTAACTTGTCAAATTTATCATTAAATCGTTGTTCGATATTATCAATTTTGTTGTTAATGAACTTTCAATTCTTGTTGTTGTTAAATCAACATATTTTTTATTAACTGCATCAGCTTCATCAGTTGGAAAAGATAATTCTTTTATCTTGTGTCCATTTAAAATTAAATCACCCTTCATTGAATCACCTCTTTCATTAATATATTTATTTTCTGTTAAAGTTAATATTTCTTCTGTATTAAACCCTGTTTTTATTGTTCCACCACCTCTATTACATGGAATATAAGAACTCATTTATTAATAATTTAAAATGACATGTGGAACTTCGTATTCAAACCTGTTTCAAATGTAAATACATTGAAATCTCTTCTCCATTAAAATCAATCAATTCTCCTTCTTGATTAAGAATTTTAAAATTAATATCCATTATATATTTTCTACATAAAGGTAAATAATTTGGAGGATTCATTCTTTCAACTATTTTATATCCCATAGGAACTGTGTTTGAGGGAAAGGAATATAAACATTTGTTGTTTACCATTATTATAAGAACCAGTTATACAATCGCAATGAATATTTATTGTGTTTGTATTTATTATTTTTATAATATTTTCTGATGTTATATTCTCAACTACAGGTGTGATATAATGGTTTCGTGTAAATCCTAAAATTGTTCTAAAGAAACTATTATTTTGAAAATGAATTCCTATATTCTCTAAAGTCATTATACATTTTGAAGTTGGTAAATCCATTTTAATTTTAATGACTCCATTTGTTTTTTTAGAAAGTATATTATTTAAATCTTTTATCTCATAAGCTCCGGGTTCGATTGTTATTATAATCTTATATGTAGACTTTGGGCTTATATAATAAAATATGTTATTATCTTTAGTTATATTAAAAATAGTATTATAAGCACAAAACCATAATAGTCCTAATTCATAATTTAAATTTTGATCTAATTTAATTGAATCTTGAAAGTTTATAGTAAAGTCTGATTCTTTTGAATTTATAGATAAAGTTCTTGAATATTTATCTGACATTATGTTTACCATTTTTTTTAATTATCTTCCGGAAGGTTGCGAAGCTCCATTTTCTAATAGAGATTTTAAATCATTATAAATTTCTTGGATTATAGATTCGAAATCCTCTGACCCATTTAATCTATACAAAACATATAAACTTAACACACCACATATTTTAGTATTCCAAGGTTGAACTTGT
>CAUHTR010006066.1:0-22363 GCA_959609185.1 Schmidtea polychroa
ATACTCTATATGAATAAAGCAAACAAATAACTGCAATATTATAACTTATGGAATAAGTTCACATTTATTTCACAATGTATAGATTTAATTGAATCAGTGTGGTATCACAATAAATAAAAACTAGTTACAACATACAAGATTTCTGAAAATAAAATACATCAAATTTACGTTTCTGATACGGTTGTAATGTACCGCAAAAGATTATTAACAGTAGGAAATAAATCAATTTTTGCAAAAAAATTAACTTCTGTTAGAAAATTGAATATTATAACTATTTTACGGCTGACAATCTTTATCAAAATAAGTGTACTTTTATTTAATTAACGATTTTAACGAAGAAAAATAAAAGCAAAGAGTTTTAATCGATTTTTACAATAAAAAGGGATTTGTTAAATTTTTACATCAATCTTATGATAACTAGAAACTTTAAAATCTTTAAATTTTCATTACAACACTAAATATACAGATTAGATACAGTAAATGATATTTGTTATAATTTTATTTCTTGAACATAATACTTAAAAAAAAATATTGAAACCATTCATTAAAAAGTCCTGCACAAAATATTTTATTAATTCACAGTCATATTATACTTATTTTAAATAAAAATAAAACTATGAGTAATGTAAAATTTAACTTTTCTATCTAAACTCATGTTAAGTAAGTAGAATGTTTGCTAATAAATCTCATACATTGTTCATACTTCGTTTATCAATCTTCGTGTAAAGAGGGCATATTTTAATATGAATTAACAATTACAGTTATGTAAATTTTCATACATTAATATTAAAATAATAGAAATATAATTTTCTTTTCTCAGTGCTCATTAACCTGAACTCCCATAGATTAATCTGACTACGCCCGCGTGTCATATAATTTTATAAAACAATAAATAATAAACAAAGATATGAAATCAAAATAACTAAATAAAATTGTTTCACTTGAATGAAGAAATTTGATTGTCATTTAAATAATATATAATTAAAAGTACATTACAATTTAAAACATTATTTGACTGTTTGATTTATCATTTTCATTATCATTTTCATTTGAATTAACGCAAATCTCTCTCTTTATATTAATTTTTCTTTGCTTTTCCAACATTTCTCAACTTGTTCATCGTGCCTTGCTCATCAATATTCAATAACAGGGTTACTTTTCTCGTTCGGTTTGTTTCCCCTAATATTTTTAATTAATGTTTTCTATTTTAATAATTAGGATATTCTAGAAACTTCTAAAATACTTTTCGTCTTCAATACTAATTAAATTGATTAAAAGAGAATAGCGACACGTTCTCCATGATAATAAATGAATCTTTGTCAGCATGCAAGTAGGTTTTGAATTTCACAAGAACTTTAATTGAAAAAACAGAGACACTACAAATTCGATATCAAACGAAATTTAGAGTTTTTGTCGAGAAAAATGATTATTTGACCGAAAAAAAGTCGTTGAGAGTCAGGTTTCCATTTAATTTCTTATACTTTGTCCTGGAAGCATCTATGCAACTCCAAATTTTTCATAATCATGCATACACAATATTTCTCTTTTATAAACCAAAATTAGTCAGGTTTTCAGCGATTTCTCGTCGATTAAGTTGTGCCCCATACAGTTCAAAATTCTACTATGCTAGTTAGTCTAAATGCACTATAATACGTCTTTCATTTAAATACTTATTTTTGTCCCCAGAATTATATTGCATTCACTTTTCATCAAATATTACAATTCTTTTTCATACAATGCATACTTTGCAGCAAAAGGCTTATTTTATCATTTAGTTGTTTAACATTTAATTTATACTCCTACCAATAAACCCATTACCTCCCAGATTTTTAAAATTAATATTTTTTACGAAAAATTTCTTTAATATTTATGAGTTATATTTATATATAAATATACATAAAAAACATTTGCAACTTATTTTTTACATTTAAGTTAGGTTATGTTGCTAGTATCTACCAACTGCATGTATCCAGTGATACCAACCTTTAACATTAGAACTGTAAAATATACTAATCATATTTATACTATTGAAAATAAATATCAACAACTTAAAAAAAGTAAATAGCATGTGAATTATTAATGCATTACTACGAAATCTTGTCGTTATGAACCTATACTGTACTTCAAAATGTTAAAAAAATTGGAATTTATTGTTTAATTTTAACCGTTTGCGGACGGAATTAATTTTAATAAGTAGTATTTTAATATTATTTTTTAACATAAAATCTTTTATTATACGAATGCCCGATATTCGTGGTATGATTTTTTTAAAGTTTGGCCAGCACAGCTGGTCATTATACATTTAGAACGTCCGGAACAAAATTCATGGCCAGCAGTGCTAGCCTACCTTCCGCAAACGGTTAAATTGATAAATATATTTTTTCACCATTTGAAATATTTTACAATATCGATAGTTTTTCATTTCACTTTTACATAATAATGGAATATAATTTGAAAATAAACTTCAATATATACAAAAATTATGTTTCCCAATAGTTTTGTTATTTTAAAGTAATGTATTAACAATAGGTTAATATTAGCTTCGAAAAATTTTTGGTTCATGATTTTGAAGTATAAACTTATCTATTGAAATTTTTCTTTTAACATTTGATTAGGTAATAATCTATTACATTTAAATTATATTAAAATAAATATTAAAAATTGAAAAATCAATAGCATATTCAAAAGCAAATGATAAAGTAATATTTTCAGCCTATTCAATCAAACAGCATAATTAAATATCAAAATTTACATATAATTATGGCAACTTCAAAAAAATTATTGCAAACGCATGCAGCTCTCAGCTTTAATCAATGTGTGTATTAAGTGCAATTCGAAAGGAAACATTTATAACAAAGGAAAATATGAAAGGTATCCATACGTATCTAAGCAAGCAATTGAATTCGTGATGAATAATCGCAGTGCTAACAAACATACTTGAGAAGAAGAACGTCCACGAATAACTTTATTGTTGTTATTTGATGTATTAGATACAAGTATTGACGATGTCGATTCACTTCGCGTCTTGACAACCACTAGTGGCATGGAAATATTATCATTGATTGGTGGATAAGTTAATTGTGAACCAGTAGCAGTATTGTTGAGAGTGTGTGTAGTTTTCCACAGTGTTTGTGGCTGCTAGATTTAGTAGACAATTTTTTAGAATTTTTTTTACTGAACTAGAAATTATATAGACGTCTACTTTTATTAGGCGATGAATCACTGGCATTGCATGCATCGAACGTATTTAACTTAAATATATTTTAGTACGTCCAACATTAATTAAACATATTTATCAAAAATATAGAATATCTGAATATTTTTTCGGAAATGTAAAGAAATTCTTAACACTGTTTATAGCCAAAAGGCACCAAATTACTTTTGCAAAATAAATTTAACATGCATATTGCAAATTTCATCATTGTAATAAACTTTAAATAAGCCAATTCACAAGAAATTAAAATTCTTAAATCAAAAAATACGCCAAACCTTCGAATGTTGAAATTTTAAAGAATAAAAATAATTGTATTTTACAGTAAAATTAAAAATTTTAATATTATATCTATGTTGTAATCAAGTGTAAAATATTTGAATGACAAAATGCCTTTATCGGCTATTTAACAAAAGTGAAATAGACGGATACGCATTGTACTCGCCTTCAACTGGCATTGCTAGGTACATATAAACATAAATATTATAAGAACTTTTGATTTTCACCTCTGATTTCTTTTCAATCGACATTATATTTATTAAAAAATTGACTATGAATCAGTAGAGATATTTATGTTTTTTTATATTGACGAATTTTCGGCATAACCTTTTTCACTTGTTCATATTTTAATCACTTAAAAAGGCTGATAGTTCATAATAAATCTGAAATTCCTATCTGGCAACAAGATCTACCTGACCACTTCGATCAATGTCATACAGTAAAATGAGTCTAATAACAATTCCTTTAATCTAGTTCCTTTCTAATTTCCCTGGGCATTTTTCACACTGTTTGATAAATTCTGAAATAATGCATGAATTGTACTAATTCATATATGTAAATAAACTAATGGATTAAATTATTTTTATATGTGAAAATTATGTATAATTATGCATATATTATTATGCATGAAAATAGAATTCAGATTATAATTGGTGAATAAGTTTGTGGATATAAAAGTCTACCGTAAATGCTAGATATATTAAGACCAATTTTTGATTCACATCTCATGACATCGAGAAATTACTGTAAAATTCAATCTCAATACTTCGATGTTAATGGAAGAATAACTTTTTAATAGAATGCATTAATATCCAAAATTCAATTCTGAAATGCTTTTAGTTAAAAATTTTAAAAAAATGTTACTGGTAAATTTAGAAAGAAATTGTGAAGGTTTTCTTCAAAAAATTTTAACACGTTTATTACTTAAACAATTTTTTAAGTTTAGTGCCACACATTTACTATCTACATTTATAGTCAAATTAATCCCATATGCTTGATAGATGTGAAAATAAAAGCCCATTATAAATCATGGATGATACATATACAGTAAATGTATTAAGATGTGTAGCCGAAATTTTAAATGAATAAAGAGATTTTCAAAATTGTATTATTATTAAAACTTTTTTATATGAATCTATAGAAAACAATTTCGTTTTAATTTTCTCATTATTTCCTCCATACCTATCCACAGTTTGGCACGATGGAAATAATTATCTCAAATCACGTAGGTCATTTTTTAAATTAGTTTTAATGTTTTTTAAGTTGAGTTCCATAACAATCCGTAAATAGTTTTTAATAAATTCTAACTTTAAATACGTTTTCTTCTCTTCTGAGTTTTAGGTTTTCAAGTACTATTTTTCGATTATTTTTTTAATTTAGTTTAGATTCGTTCTCATTTGCAGTACCCATTCCAAAAGTAATCAGTAACTATAATTTATTTTATTATTATTATTTTTATTTTAAGTTTATACCTCAACATAATTATAACTGTATTTTAATGTATTTAATCATATGTTAATAAATTTGTAAAACAAAAGTGAAATATGTGAGAATAATTAATGTAAAAATAATTAAATTATCGACTTATGTAATTTTACCTTTGAGGTAGGAACTGGAGATATGGCAGCTTGGCTTCGATTGATAACAGGTCTTGGTGTAGACATCAAAGTTGGATTGAGCTTTTGTGTACTGCTGCTGGGAACAAGAATCTGGCGTTGAGAAACAGGAATTTCATTGATTCCGGTTGCATTGTTAATTACTGGTGTTCTAGATGGCAAACCTGGCGTAATATTATTTTGAATTAATGTTGAAGCCATTGTATTTTCTAAAGCAGTTGGATTTCCTATTATACTAGGGAGACTTCTAGTGAGAACTTGTTCTCCAGTTTGCTGTCGGGTTGTGTGATCAACAGGATTATTATATTGTATATTATTATGCATGAAATTAGAATTCAGATTATTATTGATGAATGCAGTTTGTGGATATAAAAGTCCACCGTAAATGCTAGATATATTATGACCAAGACTCGAATTTCGATGAGAAAAAATTAGATTAGATTGATTTTGAAGAATATAATTAATGTATTGTTGATTCTGATGTGGAGATTGATAATATAAATTATTATTTGGTCCAAGTACAGTTTGGGAATTGAAGTTTCCTAAATACCCAACAGAATTATTTAGATCGTAATTACTACTAAGGTTTGAGATATTTGAATGACAAGAGTTTTGATATGACTGGATCTGAAAAAAATTAAAAATATGACCTGAAATATCTATTTCATTAACAGAATTCACACGAGTAAATCATGGTAGTTATAGAAATTTGTTTAAATTTCGATTATCTTTGGAATTATTGAAGATCTCTCAAAAATTGGTTTAAATACGTAATAATATGCAAAATTCACATATCGATAATCCTTTATAATATTTGTTTTTAATTAATTAGACATCAATTGTTTTAATATCATTTAAAAATTTAACAGATTTTATCTGCCTGTCAATTAATCTCTCATTCGACATTAAGAAACACTTAAATTTTAAATGCTAATCTTTAGTGAAATGAAATCAAGTTAAATCGAATTAAAAATTCTTTTTTTCCAATATTAGAATATTTTTATTTTCAAATTTTATTCGAAAATTAACTTTAAGTTAGTACCAGGAATCCTTTAGAATATTAAGAAAATATAAGTCTATGTTTGCCTTTCTACAACGCATTAGTTATATTGAAATAATTAAAACCCATAACTTTAATTTATAGTAACAATCGCAAAGATTTATCATCAAACGATATAATAATTTGACAAATACAAAAATAAAATTCGACGCAAAGTGGTGGAAAATAGGAAAAATACAGTTAATCACTTAAAGGGAAATTACGTGCTACGTACTTCAATTGCAATATGTACTAAATGTGGATATGATGTACATAGCACGTTGTGCGATCTTTACTAAGTCGGCAGTCTTACAACAAGTTATATATTGTATAGCTTACGACTTATATATAAGTAAAAAAATGTAAACTTATTTCGGATGGATTCACCCCGCACTCATGTTAACTATTTGCTAACAGGAGTGGTTAAAAATTTAAATACTCAAATCATCCGTCTTAAGCTGTAAGACATTCGCACATACATCAACAATTCGATTATACAAAATAATTGATTATTGCTTATAGATATCATTAATTATAGTAAAGATTGTTTTGGTCAATTTCAAGGGCTACTAAAGCGATACCTACAAAGAATATCCATAGATAATGCTCTTTTCCTAACCTGATATTCTTCTTTTTTCCACATGTAGCTTTTCCATAGAAATTTGTCACTTAGCTTTATAAAGAGGGGGTGAAACTATTATCAAAATTATTTTTGAAAGATAAAGATTTAAATATAACGAAATAACCTACAATATTTAATGTATTTAGACTCATCAAAGAAAATTTGATTAATAATATGATTTCAAGTTTAATAAAAATGAAAATAGAAATATTTAATTATCCAAGAACTAAAATTATTTAATAAATTTTGAAAAATTCTATATATTTTCTATAATTAAGATGTCATGAAAAATCTAAAAATAAATTGATTAATATAAGGTGACAACTTTAATTAAATAATTTTTAAAATTAAATATTTTAAACCATTTTCAACTAATTATGTTAGCGTAGCAACAAATAATTTAATTTTAATTATAAACTATTTGATAAGGAATCAGTTGTTTGAAAGAATTTTAACTTAACGCAATTTTATTTGAAGATTCCCATAAACAAATGTATTTAAAATATATGCATAATCAAGATGGAAAACAGGTAGTGGAGGAAATTGTTAATAAGGAAGTTTGAAACTAATTCGATTGCAAGTGGTTATCGGATTACAATGATGCTACAATTTTAAAACTAAATATTTTGACAAAATAATTTTTCAATGTTGCAATATATGAAACACAATATATACAACAACCTTCTCAGTGAGCACTATAATTTATTTCTTAAGTATAGAAAGGCCTAAAATGTCCCATTATCGATAATAAACATATTTATATAAAGAATTGTATTAGCTATTATTTCTAGGTAATACAGAAATTATTTATCTACCAACATCTAGAAGTATTTAAAATTTGTGTCGTTTACTGATTTTCATAAGATTGATATAGACAGTATATATAGCCAACTATTAGTGACAAGTGAAAGATCGATGTGACACTTCCAAAAAAACAATTATTTAGTTTTTAATATATATTTGTTCTTTTTAATCGTTATCTGAAATATTTGTATTGCCGTATTTTCGTGCATAACGTTCAGGTGGATATAACCAACATCTTTATATAAAAACGAATATCAACTAAATCAGTAAAAAAGAATTGATATACTGTAAGAGTTGATGTAAGGTAAGTTAAATTCAGTAGTCAATAGATAGATATAGACTGTAGACGGGAAAACATGTGGGTATATCCCGCGCGTTCTAATGCTCTAAAATACAATAAATGCATTTTTTATCATTACTGATTAAGATTGAGCTAAATAAAGTTATTTTATATGAAATCTGTAGGTAATATATAGTTTCTTTCATATCATTACTTAATATAAAAAATTGATTTTTCTGTAACAATTTTTTTATCTTTAGTCACAATGAAAATCAGAAACAGAGCAATCTAAACTAGCGCCCTAGACAAAGAAGGAAACTTAGGCCCTTTCAAAGAAAACTAAATCTAAAAACTAATCCATTTTTACAATGAAATAATAAAAGCATGATTTTGTAACAATATTTTTATTGAAAACAATAAAGATAGTTAGTTGCCCTTACAGTTATTACAAATTAATCTTCTTTATTAAAAATTATAATAAATTGTAGGAAAATATCGAAAATTTCAGAAAAATTTATTAAAAAAAATCATTGTTTCTGTGTCGCTTGAAATATTATCCCATAGGAAGGAGCAGACTTTGTTTATCCTTCATCCTGGCACTGATGAAAATAAATGAAATGTTAATAGAAAGCATATAAAAAATGCAAATGACAGTTTTCTCATGTAATTTTTATAGCAATTATAATTAAACGTTTTCATTAATAAAATGCAAATGTAACTATAAATAAATTGACCGACTATGAAATACATTTCGATATTAATTATCATATTGCAAAATATTTTATTAGAAAATTAAACAATTTTTAAATTTATTTCCAATTAAATATCGCTACCTAGTTCTTTGTAAAATGATTATGAAATTTTGAATAAGCGAAAATTATCACGGTACAAAATTTTCATCAATATTAATTGAAATATTACATTTGTAATAAGTATTAATAATTAAACAAACATAAAAATTATATAAAGTAATCAATATATAATATATTTGTGTTCCATTTAAAATTAAGCAAGTCATATTTTTGTTACATAAATTTCTATAAATAGAGCACTACATATATATTATCACGTATTACTGGAAAGCCTTCTCAATCATAATGAATTTATATTATTATATACACTAGCCATCCTCACGTTTCTTAAAAATATTACCCATTTTATTAGTACATATTTAATAATACTTTCATGAATATCCAAAATGTCATATTATATATTTAGAAAATTACAACTTTTTGTACAATTATTTATGAATAGAACTTATAATAAAATATAAAATGCATTCTAAATTTATTATTATAATTACAAAATTTATGGATATGTACAAAACAAAGCAGCTTCAAATCGAAATATGTCAATTTAAATAAATAAATAGTAATAATAATTTATAATAATGTTATTATTCAAGCTATTAGCTTCAAACAATAAATAAATAATATAAATATAATTATTGGTAAATAAAATTCAAAAAATTTCTTACAAGTAATTATTTTTTATATGACCTTCTCGTTTCTATAATTTTATTGAATAATTCAGCATAATTTATTTAAAATTATCTTTAAAAAACAACTGCATTCAAATATATTAGACCATTTTTAATAAATAGTTTATGTAATAAAACAAAATTATAAACTTTTCAATTCAGATTAAATCAAGTTTTACTCTTTATAAGAAAATTTCTACAATATAAGGAATAAAATTCAAATAAGACATTTTTTCACAAACAAATTAATTAAATATACAATATAAAAAATAATGAAAAATTCGAAAGTAAATAAATAGCTCTAATTGGTTGGCTAAAACCCAAATACTCTGATATCAACACATAAGGGCACATCAAGCAATTTATCAAAATATTTAAAAAATAAAACTTACTTTTGAATGTGAAGGAATAGTTCCAGAGTTAATGTTAGGTCCAAGTGAATAGATGGGAGTCACTGGAGAGAATAAACAATCATTAAATCATAACATTAAGATGGTTAAATAAATTTCAATAAAAAATTGATTGTAACCAAGTCATTATTCAATTTGTCAAGACACACCAGCCAACCGAACACAGTCTAAATTTGCTTCACTACAATAAGAAATTAAATCGTCTAAAAGGTGTGCTATGACATTTACCTTTTCATTTCGTAGATTAATTATTTTTATATACTTAACCACGTGTTTCTATTGATTAATGTGATTGTAATGTATATTAATTTTCGGGATGAGTTTTTAGTTTCCAATACAAAGAATAATGAAAATTAGACATTAAATGAAATACATACACATACACATTCGTTTACTGAATTTGTTGTGATGTAGGGACAGAATCGTCAATTTCTTTAAAAACAAAGCGTATACAAAACACTAAAATGCCAAGAGAATATTTTTTGGAAGCATGCATAGAAAATTTGACACACAAAAGATTTGCAGAAATAAAAATTTTGTTATAGATTTTTCAATATTTAATGCAATTTAGATGTCTGATAATTAATTTTAAATTAAATTAATTTTAATCAATCTAACTTGGATATTTCTGATTTGTTGCATATGTGAAAGCCGGTTCACTGAAATGCCGGAAATGAATTGCGTCATATTTTGACGCTGACATGAAGTTTTGTCCATTGGATATGGAATTAGAGGTTTGTTGATATTGAGTGCTGCCGATAATACTTTCTAATTCACTAGGCAATATTTGATATTGAAGAGATTCAGACGAGTTGGCCGATCTGCTGGATAAAAGAGTAATTTCTTCATTGGTTACATCATTTTTGTGGTTATCGATTGAATTTTTTCATTTGATGTAATTAAATTGGTTTTTAAATCGAAATCGGAATCAGATGGATTTTTGGAAGATTTTTCTGATGTATTTCTATGCCGCTTGGTAGAAGACACTAAACGCAAATGCGATATAGATTCTGGTAATTGTAATTACTTTAAATGCGTAGTTACTTTGAATTCATATTAGCAGACTGAAACAATATTCATTTTTAAAAACAAATAATACCTTCAATGTCCTCAATTTTCGATTTCAAACAAACTGGACTTCCGGGAGATTGGTTGTTGTATTTATAAACAGTTTCCACGTTCCATGGCTCATTTGAAATTGTATCTATTAAGTCCGTTTCGTTTTTGGTTTTAATAGAATTTATCAACTTAAAAACGTCAGAAAAATATTTTATTTGAGATTCCTGACAATAAGTTTCAATTTCTGAATTCAAAACCTTCGTTGTCTTGTGATACATAGACACATTGAAATTATATTCTTCCAAGTTGTTAGTCAATTTTGGATTTTCACTCTTGTCATTTGCATTTATATTTTTTTCTTCAGCTGGCATATCTTTAATGTAATTTACTGATATTGGACTTCGATCTTCTTTGTTTAAAAAACTGTCAAATATTCGTCGCCACCTTTCACCAATAACTGTCTAAATGAACATTTAAATTTATCTGCTTATTATTTATCAGTAGTTAAATATAATACTTTAATAATATACTGGATTTGCAGACGAATGCTCGTTATAAGTTTGTCCAATTGATTAATTTTTTTAATGGAACTCTGTATTTCTTTCCCTAGAAAAGTTTTCTAAAAATATTAACAATTAAATTCGGTTTATAGTTTTAACGAATCAAAATTCTAAAATGAATGAAATCTATTTTAATTATCGATTTACGAAAAATAAGAAATGACAATGAAGAGAAATAAAATTATTAATTCACTTTAAGTTCTTAGATAATTAGTTGTAATTGTTATATTTTTCGTGTTAAAGAAAAATTCAGTAAATTTCTTACTTAAAAATTGCGCGTTGATTTTCAGTAACAACATTCTGGACTACCAATTGAAGTTTTAAAGTGATATTCAATGTGACTAGTGGCGGACTAGTTCCGAGTTTATTTGACTCACATTGGTGTTATGTAATAAACTAGCCTATTCGGGTTTCAATCCAGCAACTTTGATCAATCCACACCTGATTAGAACTTTGCTATTAGGATATATCGAATGTCACAACTTTTTGCATATGTCTCTTATCAAATACCGTGTTTCTCCGAAATTAAGCCCGGGCTTAAATATATTTTTTTAAAAAAAATTTGGCAAAAATACACTTAGGGCTTAATTTCGGGAGGTTTTCTATTTTTTGGAATAAAAATAAACTTTTAAAAATGATACAAATATTCAAAATAAAAATTTAATCAATTAAAATGTTTTTATTCTAGTACAACCATATCGTCTTCTTCTAAAACATTGTCTTGATCATTTAAAATTGGAAAATCAGCAGGTCTGGTTTGCGATTCTAACTCCCTTAAAATAAACGAACCAAAACGTTCATGTTTAGCAATTGCTGAAGTCTCGAATGAAAAGGATCTGTACAAATAACCGGCACGTAAAGAGTTGAAAACGCATTCATTTGTGATTTTACTCCAAGCTACTTTTACCCAACCAACAACATCCTGTAATTTAGGTTTGATATAATTACCTTTCACATTACGTTCTCTTTTGGTTTCAATATAAATGTTAATTTCTTCCCGAAGATAATTCTTAAATGGCTTATTTATGACAATATTCAAACTTTGTAAATATGCTGTCATGCCGGATGGAATCATGACTTGATCAATATTCTGATTGACCTTAAAGACAGTTCGTATCGGGTTAGAAATCCATCAATCCAGTGTTGTGAAGTGTTGAACTTATCTAAAGAGATATTAAACTGTGGTGCTAACTGAATTGCAA
The DNA here is from genome assembly GCA_959609185.1 of Schmidtea polychroa. Lineage (NCBI taxonomy): Eukaryota > Metazoa > Platyhelminthes > Tricladida > Dugesiidae > Schmidtea > Schmidtea polychroa. Next base: position 12,563 of record CAUHTR010006066.1, read on the forward strand.
GTTTTTGAACGTCCACTCTTCGAACTACAAAAGCTTCGGCTCGTTGTTGTAAAATCCATTCGAAAATCATATCTTCCAATTCATTATATAACGCTTTCCTTCCTACTCCAATACGCCGGACATTTTAAATTTCCAGCATCTCTTTGTTGAATGAGATTGTCATATTCTTCTCTCCATTCTCGAATCATCCTCAAATCAAGATTCTTCTCATTACAAAATGTTGTTAATGATTCTTGATTCTTCTACAATATTTATTTTATATTCAACTGAATAGCTTTTTCTAGTTCCTGCCATTTTGTATGGATTAATTTAAAAAAAATTATATTAATATTAGTAACTATTTGATAAAATAAACTATGTTTTTAATTTTTAACAATATATAACAGATCTGAAATTTTATTTAATATATATCAAAAAACAAAATTGCTAGGGCTTAATTTCGGTGTTAGGGCTACAATATAATTTTTTTTTAAAAAAATTGTGTTAGGGCTTAATTTCTGAGAAACACCGTACATGAAAATATATTTAATATCTTATAAACTAAGTGAATGGGCAACTAAAATCATATTTGTATCACCAAATAAGTGCAGGCATAAATATAGTTTGTAATGACTTCGATGGAGGAAAGGGGCATGATATAATCAAACGTTCAATTTTTCTCGGATGATATCCATTTAAAATTATTTTAGTCACTAAGTCATCTGAAAATAATAAGCTAAAAAGTTGTGATTACTGTTTGTCAGAAATGTTTAACACGCGAACCGATATATAAATTTTGAAATCTGGAATTTGATTAGAATAATGTATTATTTATATCTGAATGTTTATTAACAACACTGTTTTCGTGTGAAAAATTTTTCCAGTATAAATTCTGTAAACATGCGACCTTCGACAATTACTCTCCGAAATTCAAACTCCCGTAAATAGGAGAGAAAGAAGCCTAAATATATTTTTCAATCATTTTTGCTCTCATTCGTAAGTTCTCAGTTTTTTGAGTATGTTCGTCATTGTCATCGGGATCTACAGACCAAAGTTGGAATTGTGTCAATTAATATGTATTAAGCGTCGTTGACCTTTAAATTTATATTAACAATTGTTTATTTATTTTTGTCTGTTTCCAATAACTTAAATATTAAATTTCACCTATCATTTAAACAATAATTTCACAATTTAGTGCCAGCTCACTAAAATCACTTGTTATTTCGAACAATCTTTCATACTTTTATCTAAAACAACTTTCCTTTAATATTATTTTAAATCATGTTGTCTATCTCCCTTCATTGTTCAATTTATTGATTAATAATGGTTTATACCGTTAATCATGGAGGAAAATAAATAAATCAAAAATAAAATAAACATCGAAGAAATTATGAACATCATTGCAAGTACTTGGATCCATATGAAAGACCTATTGAGAATTCGAATTGCTAAAAATGGAGTTTCGAGTATAATAAGGTCCTGGTAAATTTCACTCGATTCGCGAGAAAGGTCAAAGAAACAAAAGTACTATATCAGTGTTTCCTAAACTATTTTTTTGAGCCCCAAAAATTAAAAAAAAATTTGTTCGTGACCCCAACTATTTAATTAATTAAAATTTTTCCAAATGACCAAATCTAATGTATTTCATTTATTTTAGTTTTTAATATTGTATGTTTGTTTTGCAATTTCCAAACTCATATTGATCATTTTTAAAACAGTTTTTATTGTTTTATCTTACTTTTGAAAATATAAAAAGTAATTAAATTTGTTAATTAAATAAAATAATGATAATAATATTAGTTAATTAAATAAATTTTCTTTGTAGTTGAAAATTAAAATAGTCTTTGATTTGTTCGAAATATTAATCGCTACATAATTATAATTAAGAAAATATTTTATTTTTCTTTTAGTTATAATAAATATGTAAAAATTAAAATATATTAATTTCTTTTGAAAATTTTTCTGTGAGAATTTTGGTAAACACTGCTCTATATAGTTGAAAAATTAACGTTACTCAAATATCACTGAACAAACGGACTGCTAAAAAAATTGTCACTTTCGAATGAGTTACCCTTAATCAAAAGTAGATCATTTGTGAATTTTGAGTGTAAATAAATAAAGTTTCAATATTGTTGATTTTTGAACGAGAAAAGTTAGTTCCTGATTTTGGTTTGGTACATTTTTATCTCTACGCCACATGAAATTGTAATTTTTTAATAAATTTTAGATTTTTCAAAGTTTTGCTACTAAATTTTCAATGAAAACTATTGTTACTATAGTAGGCTATTACATATAAACCAATAAAATAATAACTAACAAGCATCACTGATAAGAGGGCGATGCAAATTAGCGGGGCACGCGATATAATAATATTTTGCACTTTTATATAATTAAATAATTTTAAAAATCTAAGTTTGTGATAATTTAAGTTTATATGTATCATGGAATTTCATAAGTAATAAATAGGATAACTAAAACAAATGTTTTTTAAAAAATATATCAGTTTGTAATTGGAAAGAGGGCCCACGAATTTACATTCTCACAAAATTTAAATTTTAATATGCATGCTCAATGCTATGAAATATTTCATGTTACTTTAATCTTTGGGATAGGTGACAAAGTTCAAAATTTTTAAAAAAGTTAATTATAGTATATTCGATTGATCTGAAATCTTGAAAGAATGCATTTGTTGAGGATACCTAAATAGTAAATACTATTATAAATAATTAGAATAACTTGGGGGAAAACCGATATGGTGATTAAGATAGCATTCTGAAACTTGAGAAAACAAAGGAAAAATTGAGAAATGAGGAGGGAATAACAAAACAAAAGAAATTCAACAATAAGGCGGAGAAAGGTCACTTATAATTAATAAGTGCAGGAAAACAAAAAGGAATTCCAAGATTGAAAAACAAATACAAAACATCAAAAATAGATCGGTACCTCTGAACTTTCAGAGGTCACTTTGGAACTATGGAAAAGTATGGAAAATGCTAGAAGCAGAAATGGAAAAAATGACAAATTATCTCGAGTGTCAGGGATAACACGTAAGTTGAAAAAAGAAAATGGAAAATGCCAGAGAAAGTAATGAGAAAAAACGAATTATCATGAATGCCGGACGATGGCGAACTTTAAAAGCTTAAAGTCATCTTAATTTAAACAGAAGTGAAGTGATGTTAAAATTGTAATAGGAAAATTGCGCGATATTTGAAAATTAAAGGGGAGAATTCAAATCGTAATTGAAGTTTATTGAAGGCAATAGAAGATTTAAATTGAATAAGCGACGTGATATTGGGGAGAACCGATATCGAGATAATATAATTGAATGGTGTGACGAAATTTGAATTGAAATAATGGAATCAGAGTATATCTAATAAAGTCAAGTCAAAGCACATGGACAATCAATATTATGCAATTTTAAAGTTTGTTCTATTAAAAATAACAACGAAAATAAAACTAATTAATATAATTAATCCAAAAATTTCCAAAATTCAACTAACCAGAGCGAAGTCTAATGTCGACAAATTTGCTTTATAGGACTTGTAAATATCAAAAGATTTTATCACGCCCTCAAATTGTGAATCTTTTGATTTGTCATTAATGAATTCAGCTTTAACTATGATTTTGAGATCAAGGATCGGGTAAATTTCACCTTTCGACAAATTATCCATTAATTTCAATACGGCAATTAATTTGTTTGCGTCGTCACTGAAAGGTTCAACAATTACCGGGGCGATCTAAATTAGTGAATTAAAATAATAAGTGAAGAATAAAGCTAAATTTGATGTTTTGTTATAATTTATATGAAACAAATAACACTAGACACTAATTTAAACTGACTATAGACTATTTATTAAAAAGTAGACAAAAATAAAAACATTTTAAAAACCATTCAATAAAAATTTTTCATGGCGAAAATATAGAACGCTTAAATAAAATTTTCTTAATACGAAAAGAGTACAAGGAAATTAGCAATAATGGCAAAAATAAATAAATATTTAATGAAAAACAAATAAAAATTTTCGAAATAAATTATATTTTTAGATAGAGCATTCTATTTCTTATCAATATGGATACAAAAACAAAATTATAAAATAAATAAAATTTAAAATTATCAAATATTAAATAAATGTTATAATTTCATTATATTATATAAGGAACGTGTAATTAATTTTTAAAAATATTTTTCTAAATTAATAATCATTTTTTAAAAATTTCTGTATTTTTTGAAATTTCTCTTATAAATTCCTTACCATTTTGTTAACTACCAAAGGCCAAAATTATAGATTTTAATATTTTTAACTACACTCAACTCTTTTTGCACAATTTAGATATAATATGGTCCAAAAAAAGAATAAACACATGTTTTTACTATATTTTTAGGCATATTTGTTCTAACATGATTTCCCGAAACAATTATCTTTCATATTTTCGATTTCACGCGTTAATGCGTCTTACAAAGAAATCTCACTATGTTAGTTTGATTACTTCTCCTATCTTGCGGTGGGTCGCAGGTAATCCACAGTTTACCCGTTCGCGTCGTTTCCGATGCAACCCAAGATACAATAACTTGTTTAACCATCCAACACCTGTTGAGTGATCAACGTTGGTAATGTGTCGCATGTGTGAATACTCGCGAGAAGTTAGTAAGAAAATAATTTAAAAATTAAAAGAAACAGGAATTATATAACAAAGCTATTAAAATAGCATAAAATCTTATAGAAAATGGCCATATCATCACGGCAAAATTAATTAAAATTAAATAAAATATAAAAATCAGAAAATAGAATAAACCATAAACTTTAAAAATTAATACAAAAAAAATTAATACAAATTCAAAATTAAAATAATTCGAATTTTTTTTACTGAATCAGTGCACGCACACATACTCGCACACCAAAATCAGACTATAAATACGGGGGCATTTCAGTTACAATATAATGCTGAAATTTTGGGCAAATCAAAAGTTTATATTTGATATTTAAATTTATATCATGTTTATATTAAGGTGACGAACTTCATTTACAAAAAACCTATTACATTATTGTACGTGACTTTCTAATGATTTTCAGTTGCAATATAACAAATAATATAATATTATAAGAACTTTTTTTCCAATTTCACCACTGATTATTTTTTCCATTGAATTTATTAAAAAGAAAGCTTGAAGACTATAAATCGATATATTGCTGATTTATAGTCTTCAAAGTCTCTTTTTAATAATATAACATTGTTTAAATAATTTATCAAAAAGTACTTGAAACAATGGATGTTCACAAAGTTCTTCTGCTGTGGGTCTATAACAAGGAATCGGATGGACACATGACATAATGATTTCTTTAATTAAAGGTTGTTTCAAATTTGAAATAACATCTGGCAAATACCTGCCCATAGACTTAGAAACTACCTGATATATAAAATTAAAGAAAGTGGTTGAAAAATATTAAATACACACTTGAAATACATTTCTACAATCATCATATGGAGTTTTGTTTGTCATTACTTCTAACATTAATATCCCAAATGCATATATGTCGACTTTTGTGTCATATTTTTCTTCATAAACTTCTGGAGCCATATAACCAACAGTGCCTAAAATAAATTTTCAAAAAAATTAATGTTGACAAATAATAATAAAAATCTAAGGAAATAATTGAAAATATTTTAAATTTTAAATTATTAATGTAAATTCTACAATAATACTTTTATATCTTGAAATGAAACAATTTTTATAATTTATAATCACATTTTAAGAATGAAATATTAAAAATTACCAAATTATTTTCTTATTTTTTCTAAATTTTAATAAGATCCCTGTGCAAGGGTTTGATTTGTGTTTATATTCACATGATTTTTCTGAATCCTCTTCATTTATACACAAAATCATACATTTAACTTATAAATGTATCCTTGTAGTAGCGTAACAAAGGCTTGGCATTGCGGCAGTTGTCAAGGGTACTGGAAGGGCGCCGCTAAATCTCTAATTTTTAAATTTTTATTTAAATAGATATTTCACTTTTATCCTCCATAACAAAATAATTAAGCTAATAATTAATTATATTTAAATATATTTAATTTTAAACCATTATATTTTTTATTATGTTTGTTGCCTTAGTGGGGATTCTTATCATACAAATGCCCATATTGACGTCAGGCCAACAACGCACATGATCTCTAGCTCTTCTTTCCATCGAAAGTGGAATAAATAAACTTCAATAAAATAATCACTAATTTTACAAACATTAAAGCAAGAAAAGTTAAGCTTTGAGTCTTTGATATAGAATTGGGAGTGTATCAGTGTAGTGTTACGTAAATTTACTTTTAATTGTGAGTTTCTATCTTTATGTATGAGTTAGTGAGTATGACACATTGACACTATTTTTATTTATAATACATTATACTTCAAGTATTGCTNTTGAAAAAGTCGCAAAGCTTAAATTTGTCAATTTGTCAATGAATTAGCCAAGGACGTAAAAACCCAGTATCGCCTCTGAATCCTCTTGTATAATGCACTATTTGATTTGTTGGGTTTTATGATACTAAAAATCAACCGTTGGTTACTCTGACTCCACGTGTTCCAAAAATTAATAAACACAACTCCCAACATATAAATACGGTATAATTGTTTTATAGAAAATTTACAATGCTCGATGAATAATTACAACTTTTAGTTAATCACGATTTTCTCACAATTTCCGATCGAACTCCGCTCTGGAAGGTCTCGACCTTGTGCGATTTCAAAATAAGTTTCACCTTTTTTGGTTCCGCTCTCTGATTCGAACTCTTTTAATACTCCTTTTCTGACTCTAGTTCCTCTTATAATTTCTTTTTTCTTCTTGACTTTATTCCGCAAATTCCTATCGTCGGTTTCTTCTTCCCTACCTGCTACTCCCGATTATGTGAATTTGGAGCTTCCTTATATACTCCCATAATCGTTGTAATTACCCCATTTTTGACCTAATTGGTTTTGACTTCCTTAGTTATCACCCTCTTCGTAATTCCCTTTCTTTTGTTTACCCTCGTTCATCCGGTTGTTTGGATAATTGCCCTCTGAATTCCCATTTGTTTATCCTTCCAAATTGCCGCGCTCGGGTTTTCTTCATCGCTCGGGTTCTTCATTGGCTCGGGTTTCCCATTAGCCAATTAATTAATTAATTAATATTTTGTGTTTTTTCATATTTGCTGTTTTACGACCCTTTCTAGAAATTTTCTAACAATTTCTTGCTCATAGTCTTCTTCACCATCCCTTAATCTACCCCTCTCCCGTTTTCCAGCTTCAATTTCGATAAGTTTTCATTTAATTCCACTTCCTCAGATTTGCGCATTTTTCCATTTCGTGTCTGATTGTACCCTTTTATAGTTCTGTTTTTATCAAATCTTTCTTTGCCATTGGTTCTCTGCTTGATCGCCATCCTATTTTGGTTTTCCTTTTAATCTGAACTATATAATTTAATAATTTACTTTTAAAACCTCAACAGATTTAACGCGCAGTTTTCTGATAAATTTAATATTATTATATAATTCGGATCTAACTTTTAATAAAAATGTGTACAAATTATTTTAATTATGCTCGAGATTTTACAGTAAGTATAAAAACTGTCAATTATTATCATAAAATTCCAGATAATTGTATTTTTTAAAACAAAATCGCAGTCATTATAGTATTGGTCACGAGTATTACAGTGTATTTTAGTGCATAAAATTGTTAATATTTACTTTTCATTAAAATCAGTTGACATTCAGTTTTATATACTTTTCTAAATCTATGATAATTTTATTTGTTTCAATTTTAAATTTTGACTTTATATTTTTGTTCTCGAAGTTTATTTTTAAAATCTTTCTTTTTCTGCCTACGTATATACGAAAATCCTTTATTTTTTGTATGAATCATTACAAGAACTTTTATTTCTTTCAATTTCACCACTGATTATTTTTTCCATTGAATTTATTAAAAAGAGAGTTTGAAGACTATAAATCAGTAATATATCAATGTTTTTGATACTCACGAATTTTCGGCACTGCCTTTTTTCACTTGAAAATTCACTTGAAAAAGGCAGTGCCGAAAATTCGTGAGTATCAACAAACATCGATATATTACTGATTTATAATCTTCAAGCTCTCTTTTTAATAAATCTTTGTATGAAGTCTATAAAAGATAAATTACAAAGCCGTATTGTAACTTTTTGAGGTTTCTATTTAACTCAACCGGGTAATTGGAACCGTTTTATTTTGAAATAAATTATGCTTTTAATAAAAATTATTAAAAATTATTTATAAAGGATATTTGAGTTAGGTTTGACCTAAATATCTGTGTATTTGAATGCTTTAAAAGATTTTCATTTCAATTGCATACAATTGCATATTGTTGGTAGAATACTGGTATCATGCTGTACATGACATTTCAGTTTATGAAAGAAATTAAAGAATAAACTCATGTAATAACAGTTTTGTTGATGTCAAGTGGGGGCGTCACCAGTATTTAAGAATAAGGTAAGCCAGACCTCACATAGGGTAGGCGTAAGGTTGTTAATTTATTTTTAACAATTAACAGAAAATTTTAGTTAATGAATGTAATCACCACTATATATAATTCTCTATAAACGTCTGCCTATCTATCTGGGTTTAACGCTTATAAATTACATTACAGTAGTAAAAATATGCTAAGTTTTTTTATCGAAAAAAGGAAAAAATTCTAATACATTTATGTCGTACCCTCTTTAACCGATTAAAACAATAAAACATCAACACAATATTTACAGTTATAATTAAATAATTGGTTGACAATCATAAAAGTAACAATCGTCGTCTTGGCGCTTATTTAATTCAATCAACTTTTGAAAGAACCACGAATTTTTCCACAACTTTGTTGTAGAAATTTTCGAATGTTAGAAGGTCATTATATATTTTAACAGCTAAGAGGTAGTCTTTCCTAGCAGATTATCCATCTTTTATGTCTTAAAATGTCGAAGCTCAGAAGATACACGCTGTGATGAAGAATCAGTTTTGGGAAAGTGGCATGATTATTGTCACGATTAAAGCGGCTTCGTAGTTTCTCTAGTATAGGGTCAAGAACTGGATTAAATATGTTGGGTTATTGAGTTGGTGATAAAATTTAATGTTACTCTGACTCCAAGCGTGTCTTTATATAATTCACAAATAACACTTGACAACAGAAATCTTTATTGATAAGCACAAATAAACTTTCACTTGACACTGACGATAAATTCAACACTCTACTTGGTGACTATACAATGCTTATTACAACACTCGGTGAGGAATATCACTTGTGTATAACACCGGATTAAAAGATCACAATCACTGATTGGTTTCTAAACTGGGATTTTGAGCTGGTTGTTTTCCTTGACTTTCTTCACAACTTTATTCAAATAATCAATAACTTCTTTTCGTTTTATTATTCAACTAATTTTTCTCTTCAACTTTTCTCCAATAATTATTTTCCACAATTATTTCCTTTACAATTATCTTGACAATCGTTTGTCCAACAACGTTTCGTCCAACGTCTGATTTTCTCCAATAATTATTTTCTTAAATCGTATCTCAAATCGTATCTCAATTCGTCTTCCAAATCGTCTCTCAAATCGTCTCTAATTTTCCTTCTAAATTTGTCGTCTCTTTTTGTTCCCCTTTTTGTTCTAATTTCATGTTCACCAGTTTTCCTTTATATAATTTGTTTCTCTTGTGGCACTCCAGATAATCGAGTGTTTTTCCACTTTCCATCTCCTGCTTTTCCCGACTGTCCCATTTTTATCTCTGACAGCTGTCAGGTTGTTTTTCCCTTTTTCCTTTCTTGTTTGGCCGCCT
>CAUHTR010006067.1:0-20201 GCA_959609185.1 Schmidtea polychroa
ACAAACTTCCATACTATTTTCATAGAAGGGTTCGAGTTTAAATATATGATTAAGCAACATCCATTAACTTGCGTTAATGAATAATGATGTTGCCTCATTACAAGGATGCACAGAATATCATGATTTTTTAGCGAGATTCAAACTTAGAGGCGTTTAGACTTAATCTCTTGGATGGACGTTTCATGCCACTGACCTTTCGATCAAGCACATTTACCAGTGATCCGAATCTGCGGTTCCTCTCGTACTGAGCAGAATTACTGATATCATGACAAATTATATAGTAGGGTAAAACTAGCTTGTCTCATAATGGTCTAAATAGAAATAAATAAATAAAGATTTTATTTAAAAAATAAAATTCAATTCAATTGACTTACATTTGATCTTGACATATTTCGTGACATTGTGATGAACTTGAAAGTTCGCTGGAGTCCTCATTGCATACTACTGAAACCTGTCATAAATATTTAACAGCGTTAAGTAATTTTAAAGTGCATATAATAAAATTAACAAAAATAGAATGACACTTAAGAAATTAATTATTTTAAAGAATTAGAGCATTTAAAACGGAAAATATTTAGAAAAATGAAACGAAATTTGTAAAATTTACCTAACTTCATAAAATAAAAATATATTATGTAAATGATCAATCATGCGGAAATGTTTACATTGAATTGCATTTGCAAGCTTTTGAAATATTTTTATTTTATGTAAATTCTATGAGAAATAAAGCAGATGATATTTAAATTTTATAAATGTAATTTAAGAAATTATTTTTAAAAATTTTTTGTTAAAATTGTTATGTAATTTATTATTTATTTTCGTTCATGTTTAGTTATTATTATATATTAATTTATTTTATTTAATTTTTTATAATTTATTTTACTTTTCCTGTATTTTCTATGAATATAAAATTTTGTTATTCATAGTTAAATTTAAGAGGTTTGAATTGTATTCTTTCGATTAAGAACGATATACTGACGATAGTTTGAGAAAGAATTAGCCAATAATCAGTAAATGCAATCTTCCAAAGATTATGATAATTGCAGCAGTTGCTAAACAAGATAGTGTTGAATTAATTTCTCTGAAGGATTCAGTGAAAAAATCTATTTGACTTTTTGCATATTAAAATTTCTTTTGTGCTACTTTAGACGAACCCCGACAAATGTATGTTGAAATAAAACTGGTGATGAATGTCAGTTTAGAATGTATTAAGGTCATTTGATGTGATTTGTTGATCTCTAGAAGGTAATGGTTTTGAACAAAGATTATTAATATTTGAGATCTTTATGGCAAAATTTCTGATTTATTATGTGATTTTAAGGATATTTCTAGAGAATAAATCGGTTGAATATCAGTTAAGGGTAAAATATGGTCATTTGAAGTAATACAGAGAGATGAATGATAGTATTAGGCGGTGATTCTTTTACGAGTACTTATCACTAAAATACGAATCATTCGCTTGGATATAACAAATGGTAGCATATTTAGAGTAATTTATTTAGATAACTGGTTTATTCAATGTTATCATTAGTATGCTTATATCAGTTTCCTTTGGAATTTAATGATAATTATTTAGATATTTTTAGTGTAGATTGACGACGTTGATAATTTTTAAATGAATTTATATTGAATTTTCTAAATAATTTGAGCAATCAGTCGATCGACTTTAGTATACATTTAATAAGTTTACTTATAAGTAATTTTTAAAATTAACTTATTTCAATTAATTTATTCAATCTAAATAAATTATTTACTAGATTTTATTAGAGAATTCTTATTCACTTGAAGTAAGATCTTTGTTGATTTATATTTAAATTAATTAATAACTTGAATGATCAGTTTTTAAGATAAATTTATTGGGTGATTGTAATTAACTAGTTGTAAGTACTTGACACCTTGTAGTTGGTACTTATTTGTTAGTATCTTGTTGTTAATACTTAATATCCGGTAGTTGGTACTTGGTATCTGCTTGTAAATACTTAATTGTTAGTATTTGGTTTTTAGTACCTGGTTATGGTACTTATCTGTTATTACCTCATTGTTTGGTACCTATTCGTTAGCTGGTTGTTAATAATCAATTCAAAGAAGGTAATCTCGAGAATCAGATTCAAGACTTTTAAATTCAGTATCTTAATATCGTGATTGAATATTTAGTTAAGTGGTTATTGTGTAAGGATCATTTTATACGATAACTTTATTTCAAAAATAACAACTTGATTTAATTAATTTAATGTGTGTCTTAATGATCTGAAAATGTATTCAAAGTACTATTAAGCCTTAACAAATTAATTAACCAGTTTAAAAAGTATATTCAAAGATTGGTTTATTTTAATTTACAGTTGTTCATATACTTGAAATATACTGAATTTAAATTCGATTTATTTCTTGTAATAGAAATTTTTAAAATAATTAGTCCTTGAATAACATCATTTTATCAATAATTTATTTGGTTGGTTATTAATAATTTAGTATTATGTTAATTAGGTGTTAACTAGTAATCAATTCAAAGATGGAGGTTAAGCAGATCTTTTGTGAATAAAAATTATTATTTGAGATCTTTATGGCAAAATTTCTGATTTATTATGTGATTTTAAGGATATTTCTAGAGAATAAATCGGTTGAATATCAGTTAAGGGTAAAATATGGTCATTTGAAGTAATACAGAGAGATGAATGATAGTATTAGGCGGTGATTCTTTTACGAGTACTTATCACTAAAATACGAATCATTCGCTTGGATATAACAAATGGTAGCATATTTAGAGTAATTTATTTAGATAACTGGTTTATTCAATGTTATCATTAGTATGCTTATATCAGTTTCCTTTGGAATTTAATGATAATTATTTAGATATTTTTAGTGTAGATTGACGACGTTGTTAATTTTTAAATGAATTTATATTGAATTTTCTAAATAATTTGAGCAATCAGTCGATCGACTTTAGTATACATTTAATAAGTTTACTTATAAGTAATTTTTAAAATTAACTTATTTCAATTAATTTATTCAATCTAAATAAATTATTTACTAGATTTTATTAGAGAATTCTTATTCACTTGAAGTAAGATCTTTGTTGATTTATATTTAAATTAATTAATAACTTGAATGATCAGTTTTTAAGATAAATTTATTGGGTGATTGTAATTAACTAGTTGTAAGTACTTGACACCTTGTAGTTGGTACTTATTTGTTAGTATCTTGTTGTTAATACTTAATATCCGGTAGTTGGTACTTGGTATCTGCTTGTAAATACTTAATTGTTAGTATTTGGTTTTTAGTACCTGGTTATGGTACTTATCTGTTATTACCTCATTGTTTGGTACCTATTCATTAGCTGGTTGTTAATAATCAATTCAAAGAAGGTAATCTCGAGAATCAGATTCAAGACTTTTAAATTCAGTATCTTAATATCGTGATTGAATATTTAGTTAAGTGGTTATTGTGTAAGGATCATTTTATACGATAACTTTATTTCAAAAATAACAACTTGATTTAATTAATTTAATGTGTGTCTTAATGATCTGAAAATGTATTCAAAGTACTATTAAGCCTTAACAAATTAATTAACCAGTTTAAAAAGTATATTCAAAGATTGGTTTATTTTAATTTACAGTTGTTCATATACTTGAAATATACTGAATTTAAATTCGATTTATTTCTTGTAATAGAAATTTTTAAAATAATTAGTCCTTGAATAACATCATTTTATCAATAATTTATTTGGTTGGTTATTAATAATTTAGTATTATGTTAATTAGGTGTTAACTAGTAATCAATTCAAAGATGGAGGTTAAGCAGATCTTTTGTGAATAAAAATTAGAATTCTATATTTTTTTATGTCTTTCGATGTAATTTTGAAATATTTAAATAATTTTACTTAATTTTCATTTCAAAGTGGTGTTTTATTATTTTAAAGTGGTCGAGTTAACAATTATTCTCATTTACTATTCATTCTTTGAAAGTCATCATTTTTGTTAAATGTAGACTATACATTTTACTTAATCAGACAAAGTTTGCTTAATTACTGATTGTAATTTAATTAAAAATATTTTTGAATTCTACCACAAATAAAAGATTTATTTATTTAAAAATCATTTGATAAAATAAACTAAAGAAACAACATTTTTAATTGGTTGTAAATACTTGGTACCTAGTTGTAATTACTTGGTATTTGGTTGTAAGTATTTAGTGGTTAGCTAGTTGTTAGTATATTGTGGTTAGTACTTGGTTGTTTGTACTTGCTTCCAAGCTGTAAGTACTTGGTATTTAATTGTAGGTACTTGGTTGTAAGTATTTGGTATCTGGTTAAAATTGCTGTCAAGAATATAAGAAGAAAAAATAGTACACATTCTATTTGCTGAATTAAGAAGAGCTTATTATAAGCAAATATGTGGTGATGAATTAACTTTAATTTGTCTTTAATTGTTATTATTTTTATGTGTTGTTAGTTAGTTGTAAGTACCTGGTGTCTGTTTGTTGAATTATTATTATTACTATTATTATTATTAGCAAAAATTATTAAATAAAAAATTGCATTTAAATTTTCTTTAAAAATTATTTCATGAAAATTTCTTTATTTTTTTAAAATTCTCAGAAGCCATTGGTTTTTCGAAATATCTGACAATAAATTTTAAATTATTACACTGATTTACTTAATTTTTAATTATTACCTCCATTTCTCAAATGTTATCTATTATTAAAAATCTATAACATGATTTTAAAATATTGCCCTTAATTTACTTTAATTTACTTAATTTCAAAATATCAGACCATAAATTCTATGTACAAAAAATCTTGGGACTTTTTTAGTGACAGTCGGATTTTGATTTGAAAATCTCTGAGACAAAGGAGGCCCCTCACTATAGTCTGAAAAAATACCCTGTGGTCCACTGCAGCACAGGCTTTTTAGCGAGGAATGTATAGAGACCATCTTACTGTAGTCAGAAAAATGTGATGTAATTAAAATATACTTAAAAAATCACAGATTGACAAGGAAAATATTTTCATTAAATACATTATTCGCAGAAAAAGGCTTAAATTATCACTTTATTGTTTTAATGCTAGATATATATATATATATATATATATATATATATATATATATATATATATATATATATATATATATATATATATATATATATATATATATATATATATATATATATATATATATATATATAAAACATAATACATAATAAAGTACGAATATACATTGTACATCATTAAAAATATTTGTTAATGTTTCAGTTTACTAACTTTTACTAACCTTTAATGGCTAATTTTCTTCTGCTTTTTGTTAGAAAGCCTTTGAATATTTGGTTCAAGCATAGACGTTCGCAGTTTCAGTTGGTCTTCTAAATGTAGATCAGTTATTTGAGTTCGTAATTTTTACTTTATTTGCGTTAAAGAAAATGATAATTCAAAGCAATAAATTGTTGAGAAGCAAGAAAACATTTTTCTGGCATGTTGTCGAAGATGGGGGTATTTTAAGGCAGTTTTCCAAATTTCAATTGAGTCTTTTTAGTATTAAACAATGATTTTAAAATATCATCCACGGAGAGTTCTATCAATTTTATCTGTAGATATTGAGGTGCCTCGATGATTTCAACTAGGTGAAGCTGAAACCCCAATTTCATTGCAGTTTCATCATTCTCAAAATTGGTAAACCTTTCATTGTATTCCACAATTAATAAGTCAATGACAGCTGCATATTCTCCAAATGACTGGCGTATATAATGCTACTCGTTAATGACGACCATCGTTAACTGGAGGAAATATTCATGTTCTATTTCATTTTGAAAAGAAGTCTTTTTAAGAAAGATAACTTAATTCGAAATGCTTGAATTTTCTTCCACATATTCATAAAATTCAATTAACTGTTCTCGCAAAGATAAAATTTTGACTAAAACTTGTCCCTGTAACAACAAACGCACTTTAGAATGATATAACATATCCATATTAATTATTACATTGCACGACTGCAACATGTTACGAAACTAACGATGCCTTGTTGCATTTGCACGAATATAGTTGAATAACTTGTTGTAAAATATCATTTAAAATAGTATCTTTAGCACAGAGATTCTGTTGATGTAAAATACAATGAAAGCAAAGGAGTGAATTAGTATGTATTAATTCTTTTTTGAGATTTCCAATAAACCCTTCATATTTTTCCGTCATAGAAGGTGAACCGTCTGAACATACACATACTAAATTTTCCAAATTTTTGACATTTATCTTTGAAATTATTAAATATATCTATTCCTCATGTTCTATCCGTAAGGGTCCCCAACGCGAGTAGCTCCTCGTGACATTCAAATTCTTCTGTAATACACCGAATAAAATATAAAATCTGTGCCGAGTTAGTGATATAAAGTTGATTCATCCAAAGCAATTGAAAGATATGTATTACTTTTCAAAAGAATTGCATTTAGTTATTCTGCTAA
Source organism: Schmidtea polychroa (assembly GCA_959609185.1). Taxonomy (NCBI): domain Eukaryota; kingdom Metazoa; phylum Platyhelminthes; order Tricladida; family Dugesiidae; genus Schmidtea; species Schmidtea polychroa. The sequence continues at coordinate 6,450 of CAUHTR010006067.1, forward strand.
ATTTAAGGCTAATTCATGCTGCCTACCAGTTACAGTTCTCCTTGAAATGGTCAATTGTTTATATTTTTCAATTTTATCAGGGTCTAAGCATCCCGCAATTTTGACAATGCACTCTTTCATAATTTCAACATTACTAAAATGCTTACCTTTTTCCCGGATATATAGCTACTTTATATGTAGCGGTAGTTATATTATTTGTTAAATTCATTACTTTTAGAAAAATGTTTTTGCTTCTCCTTTTCGTGTTTTAATTTCGTCAAAATAGTTTTTTTTCATTCTAATTTGAAATACTTGTGGTCCTTATGACTACTATAATGCTGATGAGCATTCAATCTTTTCAATGTTGATATAGTAGTATCACAGAGTAAACAAATCATTTTATCTTTAACAGAAACAATATAATATTCCAATTCCCAGTCCTCGTTAAATAATTTGTTTTCGTCCCTTAGCGATCTCTTGATTTTCGACATGATTGTTACACAAACAGAATTATAATTAATAATTAATAAAAAGTAATAATAATTAATAATTAACATTAATAAATAATTCAATGTTTAACCTATATTGGTCAAGACACGCGTCTAACAATAATGTAGATGTTGATTTATGCGACTTTTCGTTCAACAAGGATAAGGTTATAATGTCATAACTGTTATGCCATTTGAAGTTGAAAATTCTACTCATGTGCATGGCAGTGTCAAAAATCCTTTCAATCCGGGTGGTGACGCATGCGCATTAGTGCCCTACAAATATTGAGATCCCGTCTAAACTACCCAGAGCGTCATACTATCGTATGACGTAATTTCGTAGATAAACGTCATTAGTTTTGTCTTGCTCAATCAGCTAGCTCTGTCTAGCTCTTCAAGTGTGGCACTTGTGACCCGCAGGACACGGTTTAGACATGACTGTGGTAAACGCAGAAACACAAACTACTACGAATAAATAAAAAGCATGTGAGGCGTAGGCAAACGCATCAAAAACATTTTTCTCGACCGCACAAAAAAAATACCAAAAAATTAAAGAAAATTCGCACCTTTAATCTAGATCATGGTTGAAAATCCTCAATATACAGACATCCCAACAATGTCAAGCAAGGAAGGAAAGAAAAAGTATTTCAATCAAAATCTTATCCAATGGAAACATCCAAAAAAATGTCAGATTTAAAAAAGTAATTCTCATCAAAAACAGACGGCCAGCACTAAAGAAGAGATCAATGAAATCATCAGTTTGATTTGTTGTTATTGACTTTGAGAATCGCTTTTAAAAAAATTAAATAAACATTAAAAAATAATAATTTTAAATAATATAGAAAAATAGATCAAATTTAAGGAAATATACAAATCATTAAAAAAATAATAAATATCAAACTTTTTTTAATATTTAAATTGCGTATATAAATAGTTATTAGAAACTATATTTTATAGATATTTTAAGATATTATTTATTAAAGAGGCTTCTTTGAGATAATTATAGAAGCTTTAAAAATTAAAAAAAAATTTAGTGTTTCGTTTTGAATTTTATAAAAATATTTAATTAAAAAATTTTTAATTCTTCAGAAAAAGTTTTATATTATTTTTAATAAATGAGAAATAAGAAAAAGGAAATAAAAGAGAAGATCAAAAAGCTTTTTGAAAATAGAAGAAACTAAATTCCAGTAAATTGACAGTGGCTATGTTTATATCCGAACATTTTTCATTTGCAGCAAAAGACTTAAATTATCATTTTAATAAATTATAATAAATTATCACTTTAAATAATTATAATAATAATATTTGTATTTATAATAATACAAATAATAATATATTGGATGCTAAACATTATTTGAATTTAAAATTGAATTAACTTGAAATTGATTTACTAATTATTGTGAGGTGTTTCAACTAATGAATGACGTTGCTTTAATAATTTTCAATTTTCAAAAACAGATTTCCCGCTAGGAAAATAATTGAGGCTTTCCTCCCAATTGTGCCTGTTTCATTATGAAAAGTAATTTTGAAGCATTTCATCAAAAAGAAAATCGCATTTCGATAATTTTTCAAGAAACTAAATTTATTTAAATAGTAAAATTTCTGTATTAATACAAAATAATTATTAAAGATTTTTCGAAAAAATATAAAAGTAACGAAATTTTATTTTTTTTATTCAATAATTTTTCTATTAATGTTTCTAAGACTATAGATCAAAACAATATACAAGGTACACAATATTTCGACTACCGATAAAATACACGCTTGATAAAAGCTGTCCTGAAATATCGTCAACCTTCTATATATTGTTTTGATCTATAGTCATAAAAACATTAATATGAAAATTATTGAATTATAAAAAAGGTCAAAGGTAAAAACAAAATATAAATATGATGGTTCTTTTTTTTTATTTCATGTAAGATATTTTTGTGTTATAAATAAATTTTTACATTTATAAAAAAATAATTTTAAAAACGAAGTCAATAATTTTTTCCCAACCACGCCTTGTTCATTGAAGCGTGTAATAAATATAGAATATCAATTAGGTATGATGGAATCTGAATAGAATTGATGAATTTATAAAACTGTATATTTTGTTAATGCACGCTTTGCATTTATTATTTTTTTTAATATTTTATTTTTCTTATTTGCCAACTTCAGAAGTAAAACAATTGAAAAAGTTGTTTTTTATAGCAATCAGTTTTTTATTGTTTTATCTGTAAAATATTTTTATTGTCATCGTTTTCGAAAATAAAAGTTTTTATAAATTGACAACAGGTCAATGAAATTTTAATTGTCTTTTTGTAGGAAAACGTGTTTTATTTTCTCGCTGTTATAGTAGGTTAGGCTTAAAATGTTAAACTTTCAAGCCTATCTTTTAAACTGGTCACTTAGATAAAAACTACCATTTTCACTGATAATGTGTCAATAATAAATATTTCACTTATTGACATTGTATTTATTAAAATATTTGACTATGAATCAATAACGATATCGATGTTGACACAGGCTTTTTGAAGTGATTTTGATATATGATATATTTAGTAAGGAATATTGTTAATAGTATAATTAGTTAGTGTCAATAGTATTTTAGTTAAAATTATTTTTATTATTATTAATTGTTTTAACATTGTAAAATTGTTTAGAGTCTAACAATTTTCATTATTCTCGGCACCATTCAACTTTGATGTTGTAAAAGTAGAACAAAACTTACAGATGGAGTTAGTTTAAATACAATTAGATTCTACGCTCAGAGCTAAGTATCTAGAAGTGGAATACCTGGTTTTTAATCATACCTCCCCAAAAGTTATCCAAACTTAAAAAAACTGTCCATAAAAGTTATGGCAATGTTCGGTTCCACTTATTTGTGTGAACAGTTATTTTTATTTATGAAATTAACCAAAACATCCCAAAGAACATAGCTTAATGATAAACATTTGTCATTCTTAATAAAGATGGGAACAACAAATACATTTAAGCCGAATATAAAAATAATTGTTATGAAAAAGAGGCATCAAACGTCAGGGCAAAAATAATTGTATTTGTAATAAATAAATTGTTCTTTTTTATAATGTAAACTATTATTTTTATTTTATCCTATCCTTCAAAATCTGATCAGAATTATTATATTTAGCGTTATGAGGCAATAGCTTAATGTAGCTTTGAAGTTAGTATGCAAATTAATTAAATATAATACAAAATATTACAGTGCTTCTGAAGTTTTTTGATGTGGCTCGCGGCGTACTCGAAATACCTTGGTGTCTTTTGAGTTTGACACCCCTCGATTAGACTATCTTGTTGAATGTCAAAATTGAAAGCACAATTTTTTAAATATAATTTGATGAAAACAACATTTGATTTTAATTGATTATTTCCTGCAAGAAATTATTTATGTCAAAATCTGACAACAAAGCAAAAACAGATCGGTTTAATGGAAGTGGCTAAATTTATTAATAAAGCGAAATCAACGTCGCACCTTTTTGAAATAAGTTTATTTATCGATTAAACAAACGAGAAAGTGAAGTCGAGACTAAAAAAGCAAATAACCGGTAATATTCAAGATTGAAACAAGTGATCATCGATAATATTTCAAATTTCTGTTTCTACTAAAAGGTATGACAGCAGGAGTTTTGTTCAATATATGTTTTAGAGGTTTTGACCGGTTTGCACCGTCTGGTTTCCGATTGTTATGGCAATAACAATAGAACCTAAAAAATATATGATGACTGCTATAATATAGTTTTTAACACAAAAAATAAATATAGCCTATATTTATTTTTTGTGTTAAAAAATTTTAGGAATTTTTTGTTTTTTAAATGTCTTTTTTAAATATTCCTTGTTTGAATATTGATAGTAGTGTAAAAATAAAATTGTGTTTAAAAAATATAATTTACTTAAATAAAAATTATTTGATTCCGAAAATTTCTTAAATTAGTTTGGATTATATTTTACATGAACTCAAATTTCATGCACGAAATTGTAAATTCTTGACGAGATAAAATCTATACCTTAAATAATGATTTCTTTAAACATGAATATTATGAAAGTGGAATTATCTATCAAGTTAATTTAAATGGACTTTTACAAACGGATGATAAATGTGTTCTTAAATCTATAACATTTCAATTGAAACGTCATTTGATGGGAGATGAAAAAGAGGAATTTACATCGGATAATTTCAGCGAAAATTTCGAATATATATTATCATTTCTAACATCTAGTAACTGTGACTGTGTTTGTCTCTTATTTATCATTGAAGAAAAACATTCAGAAAGTTCTAAAATCTAAACTCCGTAAATCGATATGTCTATACCATGGAACTATATTCAAAATTTCAAAATATGTAAATGTAGAGCAAACATCTGGAATCCAAAAACATTTTAGCTCAACTCTAATAGAACGATATCCAAATCAAAATGTATTTTATAATCTCAATACATTTTTTATTGTTTAAATTGAAATATTTCTTCATTAAGTTTGACTTCGAAAGATTTCTCACTTTAAACTGGTTTTGCAATATTTTCTTTTATTTTAAATTTTATTAAGTTGATTCATTCATGTTATTATATATACTGGCAAAGTCAACCAATCAGAATCATGCATTTTAATTGCAATGTCTTTGCTATACAATATATGTGTAATTAACATATTGTTGAGGATACCTAAATAAATAAATAAATAAATTTACCTTGGGGAAGATTGTCATGACAAACGGGACGATCTATAGGAACTCAGAAAAGAAAACGGAACCAAAAGGAAATGTGAAATGAGAAAGAGGAACGAAAAAAAAGAAAACAAACTTCTAATTAATTAGTACAAAAAGGAAAAGGAATTTCGAAACCGGGAAAATAGAAAAAACAACAATATTCTTATCTTGACAGCTTGTCAAAGATTGTGGAATTGCCGGGAGAATACGGTGTAACAAAAAAGGAAAAGGGAAAAATATCTTGACAGCCGTCAGAGAAAAATTGGAACAGTCAGGAAAGGCAGGATAAAGAAAATGGAAAAACATTTGATTATCTTGAGTGCCACAAATAAAGCAAGCTATATAAAGGTAAACTGGTGGACAAAATTGGAGACAAAATTACACAAAACGGAGACAAAATTAGAGACAAAATCCGAGACAAAAAGTGACGCTAAATTGAAACGAAAGGTGAGAGACAAATTGAGACAAAAGTAAGACAAAAATAGAGAGAAAATTAGACAGAGTCGGACGAAACGTTATCGGGAAAACGATTTGTGAAGAATAATTGTTGGAGAAGATTTGAAGAAAAGAATTAGTTGACAAATTAAACGAAAAGAAGTTACTGAGTATTTGATTTTTCAATCCGGTGCTATACACACGTGTTATTCCTCACTGAGTGTTGTAATTAGCATTGTATAGTCACCAAGCAGAGTGTTGAATTGATTGTTAGTGTAAAGTGAAATTTATTTGTGAATATCAATAAAAATTTCTGTTGTCAAGTGTTATTTGTGGATCAGTCAAAGACACGCTTTGAGTTAGAGTAAGAACTTTAAATTTTTTACCAACCCAATAACCCAACAATATAATGATATTGTAATTTTTAACGTCTATTTGTAAATGCATGGAATTGATATTGATGACATTGTATTGTTATTAGGGTATTAAAACTTGAATCCAAACCAAGTATTTTACAATGGAAAATATTATGAATATTTTAATTTTGGTATAGGTTGTTAAAAACAATGATTTTCAGATTTTACACGTATATATTAGTATTGGAATGTAAATAGAAGGTTATGTAAGATTTTTTGTGGCAAATTATATGTTTTAGTAGAAGGATGTGAGCCCGTCAGATACAAAGGGGGGGGGGGGGTATATCGATTACGTAATAATGACTGATTACGTAATACACACACTGTTGTTAACTGACCAATCGCGTGGGTATTACGTAATATAAAGGTCAGTTGCTAACTGACCACATGATGACCTTTACGTAATACACACATGGTTACTAACTGACCAGCCACGTGGTCATTACGTCACATACACATTGTCACTAACTGACCACTCACGTGTCCATTATGCCATATACAAACCTGTTACTAACTGACCACTTATTGATGACTCAATACCTTGGTCGTCACACATCTAGTCCAGTACTATTCATACAACACACATCGACTACTATTATGTGAGAGTCCAGTACTAATGATTAGTGTATAGTACAACACACACACACATCGGCTACTCTAAATATTATTTATATAGTATATAAGGATCTGTTGACTACTCTATGTGAGGATCCAGTACTATTCATACAACAACACACACACAACACACATCGACTACTAGTCTATGTGAGGATCCAGTATTATTCATACAACAACACACACACACATCTAGGACACTGGTGGTCTATATAAGAATCCAGTACTACCGAGTACGACCAATGCTAAAATACAACCACGATCACGATCACGATGACGACCACGACCACGACTACGACTACGACTACGACTACGACAGCGACAGCTACTACTACTACTACTACTACTATTAGTTTCTATGTATTATAAATGGATCATTTTCCTTGTTTTATACATTTCATAACGTTTGCATACCTTATATTAAAAATGGTCAATAGTTGAAATTTTTCTATTGTTATTTAAAGGGTACAACACAAAATAATTAATGAAATCACAAAGTATAATAAAATAAATACCCAAATGGTCTGAAAATTAATATCAATTATTATTTAATGATTGTTTACTGCATTTTATGCCAGTAGGTGAGAAAATACTATGAACCTTTAAGTAAAAATAATTAACCGATTTTTATGAAAATTTCAATTTATAGCAAATAAAGCATGCTGATTCGATCTATATTAAAAATAACATGTAAAAATTAATTTTGATAAAAGTCGCCCATACTTGGAATTGAACCTCATACCTAATTTCAAAACAAAAAATCAAAAAGTAAATTCCCACTTAGCCACCCGTCCAACAAAATAATAATATTAAAATAATATTAATAATAAAAATAATAAAAATAATAATTATGATTATAATATTAATATTTTTAATAATAATAATAAAAAATAATAATAATAATTTTACTAATAATAATAATAATTATATCAATCAAAGCACGATTAAAAATAACATGTAAAAATTAATTTTGAAAAAAGTCGCCCATACTTGGAATTGAACCTCGTACCTAATTTCAAAACAAAAAATCAAAAAGTAAATTCCCACTTAGCCATCAGTCCCACAAAATAATAATAATAATAATAATAATTTATATCAATCAAAACACGATTACTTATAAAAATTGCTTTGAAGCAATCAGATTTCAATTAACTTCTACTAATAAAAATAATAGTAAATTAGGGTTATATTTTGTAAATAAGTAAATGAAAAGGGTAAATTTTAAAACTAACTAATAAATTTAGAAAGAGAATGAGAATTGATAGTAATAATTAAATTAAAGTAAATTATGGGCCTAAATTTTTAATTAAAGTAATAATTTTTAATCTATTATATAAAAAAGTTTGAATAATAATAATAATAATAATAATAATAATAATAATAATAATAATAATAATAATAATAATAATAATAATAATAATAATAATAATAATAATAATAAAATATTAATAAAAATAATAATAAAAATAATAATAAAAATAATATTTTATATTGCTAAGCATTAATAATGTAATTATATTTGAATATTTTTTATTCATGTATAACAATTAATTAAAACAAATATAAATTATATTATTAGATTAAATTAATTAAAATGGAATTAAGAAATGATGCAGTATATCAAATTATTGGTCCACGCGGATGTGGGAAATCATTATTTGTTTGTAAATCATTACAATCAAATATGTTTAAGTTAAAATTTAAAAGGTCAACCAAATACTTACAACCAAATACTAACAACAAAATACTAATAACTAGACAGCAACAACTTATTTTCATCAACCAGTAACTTAGGAACAAGTATTTACAACAAAATATCATTTACCATCAACTAGGTACTTACAACTAGATACCAAATACTAACAAAATATTCTTTTAATTACAATCAGTAGAAAAACCTTTTCAAAATGTCTAAATTTAACAAAAATGATGATTTTCATCAAAAATGAATAATTGTCAACTCATCACTACGTGGAATAATTTAAATTAAAATGAAAGACTATAGAATTCTAATTTACTAAACATTCTTCTTTTAATTGATTACTGCTGACTTATTATTACAAAGTAAAAATTGCATTCAATAAATAGTTTTGTTAATTCGTTTTATTATATATAGTCCGAGTTTATCCGACAGGTTGTTTTGACCCCCCGTGGGTATTGATCGTAAGTGTATTGGTCGTAAGGGTATTTGTCACACTCAACTCTCACATACCATTAACTAGATAAAAATAATCAGTTAACAACAACGTACCAAGTATAAGATACCTACAACTAGATACTAACAACCAAGTACCACCTAGTAGCTACCAATCAGCTACCAAGTACAAGATACCAGGTATAAGCACCAACAACTTATTATCATCATCCAGTAACTTAGGAACAAGTATTTACAACAAAATATCAAGTAATATCAACCAAATACTTACAACTATGTACTAACATTAAATACTAATAACTAGACACCAATGACTTATTATCATCATCCAGTAACTAACGAACAAGTATTTACAACCAGATACCAAGTACTATCAACCAAATACTTACAACTATGTACCATGTACTAATAACCAGATACATACAACTAGATACCTGCTACCAAGTATTTACAACTAGATACCAATTACTTATAACCAACTAGCAAAACATAAAATAATAACAATTAAATAAAAAAAAAATATTCTTCATCACATACACGATCTTCTTGTCAACATCTACAACTAAACGCTATCAACCGGATATTAACAACCAGCTACCAAGTACTTACAACCAACAACTAAGAAATAGATCTTTAAAAGTAAATTCTCTTCACTTGAAAATATTGGATTAAAAATTAATAAAATTTCAACTGAACTCAAGACACCAGTAAGATTTTCCAATAACTAAGTAAAAATTGATTAAATCATTGTAAAAATTTAAATTATTCAAAACACACTAAATAAATATCATAAAAATGTTATTAAAGGACAAGAAAGAACTTTAAATTCTAGTCATTAATAATCCAGTAAATAAATAAATACTGATCATTCAAGTTAATATGAATCATCTAATTTCATAAATTAATAAGAATTTTGTAATAAGATCTAGTAAAAGTCACATATATACTCAAGTTGATTGATCAAATTATTCATTTTCAATTATCAAAGTCAACAAATAAATATCAAAAGAAACTGAACCCATTAATGATAACATCAAATAAACCAATAAAATCATTTAAATGTCAATATTCTACCGATTTTTATATCCAAGTGAATTTCCCTGAAATATCTATAAATATTAGTATTTTACGAACACGTATTTACAACCAGATACCTACAACTAGATACCTGCTACCAAGTACTTACAACTAGATACCAATTACTTATAACCAACTAGCAACACATAAAAATAATAACAATTAAATATAAAATATTCTTCAACACATACACTATATTCTTGTCAACATCTAAAAAGTCAACCAGATACCAATTACTTATAACCAACAACTAACAAATAGACATTCAAAAGAAAATCCTCTTCACTTGAAAAATTGGATGAAAAATTAATAAAATTTTGAATGAACTCGAGATTTTCCAAAAATTAGGTAAAAATTGACTAAATCATTGTAAAAATTTAAATTATTCAAATCATACTAAATAAAATGTACTTAATGGACAAGAAAGAACTTTAAATTCTAGTCATTAGGTTAAGTAAATAAATAAATACTGATCATTCAAGTTATCATCTAAGAAAATAAATTAATAAGAATTTTGAAATAAGATCTAGTAGATCTAGTAGATTGAATAAATTAATTGAAATAAATTAATTTTAATTATATTTTTAAAAGTAATACTCAAATTAATTGACTGATTGCTCAAATTATTCAGAAAATTCATTACAAATTATCAAAGTCAACAATTTACACTAAAAATATCTAAATAATTATCATTAAATTCTAAAGGAGACTGATATAAGTACTCTAATAATTAAATAAATTCTACAAATAAATTACTCTAAATGACAATACAGATGCTTTCTGTATCCAAACAAATGATTGATTCCTCACAAAAGCATCAAATTTCCCTGAAATATATATCCATATTTAAAGATTAGTATATTAGTATACCTTTAAAAGATCATATATTCACCCTCTTAACGTTAGATCAATAAGTCATTAAAATACATTTAAATGACTATAATTCTACCTATTATTACAAATATTTCACTAAAATCATCTAAAATCATGTAAAGTAATTTGGTCATTAACCCTAAATAATTTATAAAATCCATTGAAAAAACCAGTTATAATTAAATTTTTGTTCTAAATGTAAATACTCGAAATTTAAAATAAATATAACTGACTACATCCCATTGAAAGATTAAATTTATCCATTCAATAAAATATATTTCTTCAAATGGTCATATTTTACCGATATTCAACCGATTTGATTTCTAGAAATCTAATTAAAATCAACCGAAAATCATAAATTTCCTCCAATAAAGATCAATTTTCTTTAGTTGTTGTCCGACTCTCTTAAGTCAATATTTCTCAACTTTTGTCCGTCTATAACATCCTAAATAAAGATAAAAATTGTTGATATCAATCCCAATTATCTGTAAAGATTTCATTGTCAAAACCAAGTAAATCGGTCATTATCCCTACTTAATAAAACATTGTTCTAAAACATAAATCTAAATTAATATACAATGAATTAATCACAACCTAATAAAACAATATAATTTCACATTATTATCGATTCATAACTGACTAATGTATTGCAATTTCCCTTAAAACATTGATATTTTACCAACATCATCCTTAAAAAATCATATATTCAGACCTTATACGATCCCTCATTAAATCTAACCGATTATATCCCCTTAAAAGACCATATATTCCCATCTTAAACCAAACCGACTATTTTCCCATCTAAACCGATCTCTCATTAAATCTAATCGATAATATCCCATCTTAACCGATCTCTCAGCAAATATTTCTACCCTTTTAAACATCTATCCGATTATATCCCTTAATTTCCCTAAAGATTCCACCCACTTGAGCCCTTTAATATATCAATCCTCTTAAAATCCTTAGAGAACTTCAAAAATATGACTTTTAATTAACTGTTATAGGCACCAAATATTCTTCCATTGAAATAATGTAGTAGCTATGTAGTATGAGTTCACTAAAAGATCAAAATTCACTAACATTTTATACAAATATTTACCATCAAATACTTAACTGGAGATGATATATATTGTTTGATCATAATTCTTCAGCTATTCAACCAATCATTTTCAAGCAGTAACAGCAAACTAAATTTCTGTATATCCTACAATAATTATCAAGTAAATTTAAAGTCCTTGATAAAGTTAACTGGTTTCTTAGCTTATGTTTTTTAAAGTTCATCAATGTGTAAATGGAAATATTCTTAGAAAATTATTGAAAAAATTATTTAGTCAAAAATATTACAAAGTTATCATCAAAATTTATTCTATCACTTGATTATTATCCTAATTGTCAATGAAATTAATTTTTATTTAAAAACAAGTCAATAAAAATACATCCAATTATCAAGAAATTAATTAAATATATCACCTTTAAAACTTTAAATTTTTAAATATTCTTTCAATAAACATGATATCCACAAAATTACAGATATTCACAAAAAATTACGGAAATTCATGAAAATTATGGAAATCCACATAAAACGATAAAAATTCACAAAAATGGTAGAAATCCGCAAAAATAATAGAAAATTACAAAAAATGATAGAAATCCGCAAAAATAATAAAAAATTACTTGAATATTTACTAAAACTATCAACTCTAAATTATCAACAAATTTGCCTAAATAATCATTCAAATAAAAGTATTAAATACCTTTATGATCAGTACCCTTGCGACATGTTGAATGTGAGTAGTACCCTTGTGAGCAATACCCATAGGGGGACAGAATATTTTGTCGGATAAACTCAGAGTATATAATAAAACGAATTAACTCATTCAAATTTATCATTGAATCAGTAAAATTATCATAAATTTCGATACAAAATCTTATTCTAAAATGGTAAGCAGCGTAAATTCAGTGTTAGAATTATTCATTATTCTATGATAAATGGTATATGAAAATATATTGAGAAGTGACATAGATAAGATATATATTAATTGCATTTATTCAAAATTATTTCTTAAAATTCATAAATTTCATAAAAATTCATTAAAAATCTCACTTTTAAAAGAAATATTTGTGGGGATGTTTTAAGTGAATAAATAATCAAAATAGGCGGAATATAATTGATCAAGGGTGGGGCTTTATAGGTGAATAATTAGTGGAAAATCGAGGGGGTATAAGTGATAATAATTAGTGGAAAATCGAAGGGATGTAAGTGATGAGGATATATAAATAAAATTATTTCTAATATATGAGTTACTAACGAATTAAAATATTTTAATAATGTAATAAACATTTATTTGATAAAGTATTTAATCCACAAATCATTATTTTTATTACATAACAAACCGTTAATCGTATTTGACTGAGCAATTATGATAAATTCATATTTTTAATTTTGATTAAGTCATCGTAATAATAATAGCAATTTGTTATTAAATTTACTATTTTACAGTAAATATTTCAAAAACAACTCTTCTAAAAGATAATTTAAGATACATTACTCTTTTCAATTAAAATAAATTAAATGTAATTTCCACATACAATTAAATACTTTACACAAAATTTAAAAATATAAATTTTATAAGAAAATGTTAATAAGAAATTAGTGTATTAGCAGTTAGACTTTTTAAACTTATTGAATAGCCAATAGATATTAAAAGTTACTTTTTTTTTTCAAAAAGTCCTTAAATATTGTAACAGTAGCTATTTATTATTAAATTTACTTTTTTACACTAAAATATTTCAATTTAGAAAACAATCACATAATATTAAATATGATACTTCAATCAAAATAAGTTAATACTCAAATATATGTCTTATAAAATACAATCAAAATTAAATAATTCACTAAATTTTAAGTAAAGTTTTTTAAATTCGCAAATAAATGTTAACAAGATATTAATTTATTAATCATTATATACTTTTTAAACTTATTATTGGAATAAAACAATAGAATGATAT